>LOJH01053124.1:0-12237 GCA_001685095.1 Ellobius talpinus
GGAGGAGGTGGAAAATTTTTTAATAACAATAAAAAAGTGTCTGAAAAAAAAACACGTATCTGAATACAGTAAGTATACAAAAACATATACTTTCTGTCTGATCATCACACAGCTGTTGAATTTTACCTGGGCAGACACTTGAGAAGATTTAATTCACCCACTCACACCTCCCTTTCCAAGTCCAACACTTAATCATCTTTATCTAACAAATGGATAAAATAGTAGAGACCACTAACAATTTACTAAGCAAAACATATGCTACCACCTTCTTGATGTGCAAAAGGTGGCAGGTGAGGATATTGAGCATAGAGAACAGTGACAGACAGGAACCACAAGCAGATGCAAACAGCGTCTAAAGACTACCCAGTTACTTTCAGAACAAAGTCTTCAGGTACATTTCAAAGGGCAAGCTATAAATGACACAAACGGGGTTCTTAAAGATGATCCCATATGGATCCTATGAAAATGGTAAAATCTGGAAGCATTAAGGAAGATATTACAGTGGGCGTTCTGCTGCTATGCTGGGTTTGGTGAGGGCTTTTAGTAACTGTTGAGAATCTTGTATTTAGGAATACTTACACTTTGGAGCTTAACTGTCATCAGCCGACATGCCCAGCCCAGATTTCCCTTTTTTAAGGAGGACTGAGTGAAGAAAAGAGTATTTTCAGTGTGTCTTCAGATCATGACCCTTCCTAACTCTCACACTCAGCAGTGCCACTCACAAGGCAGCAAATGTAAGGGTCCAGGAATCAGACTTGGGGAAGAGCTGTCAGTGGATACAGGACTGACTAGGAAATGGTCACCCCGAGTTCTCCAAACCACAGAGGAACCTGCGCCTGCCCACAGACCCGTCATCAGACATCACATTACATGTCAGGCACTGTCTACACGGTCACCTCCTGCAATCGACTGTCTCACTGTGTCCTAACTAGATCCATATGGCTGAAACCGCCATCTCCACAGAGTCAAGCAGACCTGGGAATTGTACACCCTAGAGAATCCACACAGCTGAAAGTAGCACAGCCAAATGTTTAAGCGCAATCTTCACCCTCAACAAGTATTTCCCTGAGACCTGAAACTAAGGTTTTCTATTTTCTAATAAGAAACAGTATTCTTCCTCAACTCCCAAATTTATTATGAAAAATGCACTACATTTATATTAAGAAAAGACCTGGAAGTCAAAGGAAATGATCTTTTTTTTCCCTTAATCTTGTACTCATGGCATGAAGGTCTATTTTCTTAATTTTTCTGCAGACATGTATAACAATTTGTTGAAGAGTGTATGTCATTAGCCTTAACCCTAGAATAGAAAACCTGTCTGTTCCAATAATGCTCACAGTCATAACCATTAAATAATAAATCTTAAAAAATAAATGTTCTTGACTCCCACTGTTGGGATGGTGAGAGCTGCAAGAGCATTTCACATCAAGTTAACAACCAGAACAAAACAGTCCATCTATTAAAACAAAAATCACGGTTTCTCTTGAAACTCAGCACACAGTTAAGAATTCAAAGGCACTTGTCACAAGCCTGGCAATCTGGGTTTAATCCCTAGGACCCACACAGTAGGAGAAACCAGCTCCTACAAATCATTCTCTAACTCTACAGATGTTCTGTGGCATGTGAGTGCCCACATACCTATTGGTGCACACACACAAATTAATTAACTAATTAATTAATTAAGTATAACAATCCCAATCTTTAAAAAAATGACTGATAAATTATGTAAGTACAATTCTCCAGTATTGGGAGTCAAGGGTAGAACATCGCTCTAGAGTCTGACGATATTTAAAGAATAATGAAGGCAGTCTCCTGAGTGGCTTTATGCCAGCTGCATGGCGGGACACACGTGCAGTCTCAGATGCCAGGAGACTGAGGTAGCATGATCTCCACTTGAGCTTAAGAGTTCAAAGTCTGAGCAACATAACAAAAACGAGACTAGAAGACAAACAAATTTCCAAACTGAGATGAAATAAAAACAGAACCATAGATTTCTTAGAAAAAGACATAGATATCATCACAAACACAAGGAGCAGAAGTCAAGATAAACAATCTGATACAATCAAATACCGGCCAACCAAGGTAACAATGAAAAATACGACTAAGCAAATTGATTGAGAAAAAGTATGGTTATAAACACACACACACATAATTCAAAAGATCTGTAGTCATAATATATCGGAACCTGCGGAAATCAGTTTAAAAAGGCAAACAACTCAATACCCTCAAATGGGAAAAACGGCTTTAGCAAGCATTTGGTAAGTGGAGATATGAAAATGGTCAGTGAGTAAAAGGAAATACCATGTACCTCACTGCTCCTCCGGGAAAAGCAAAAAATGTGAGAGATCAATTCTAGTGATCTCCTATTAGTAGAAAAACAGAGAAAGGACCTCTGAACATCCATCTCTCCATTTAAGAAACAAATGAGAATACTGACAAAAATTGTCCAATTTTCCCAAAACTCTAGAAATTAACAAAAGGCTTTCAATCGGCTGATAGACATCAATTCAAGGAAAATGGGAGGACCAGGGGTAGGAGGTTTGGCGGTGTTTTTATTATTCCATCCCAGCCACCCAGACTCCAAGGTATCTAGTAAACCAGCCACCCACCATCACAGCGAACACCAGGAAACACCTAGCAGTCACTGAAGGGGACAAAATAGACCAGAGAGTCCCCAAAAGCCCACTCCCAGAGGACTATCCCCCAGGCAGGTCTGGCAGTTCTTTCCAACGTTCATTCTCAGAACCCGTCCTTAGTTAACCTGCTCGGAGATCATTTTGTAGAATCAGCACTGTGCACTCCCCAAAATCAGTGACAATTATTCAACATTACAGCTGCCTGCAGCAGAGAAACCAATTAGAGTTAAAAGGGGGATGATCAAAAATGGTAAAAAACTTAAAAAAATAGATGTTCACCCGAGGCTCCAAATAAGCTTAGGAACGAAGAGGGCCAAGCATATATGCAGGCAAATACTAGGAAGATCTATGTCTACTTTTGGCTGACCCTGGGGGTCTCCACAAGCAGAAAGAAGGTAAAGGCACGTTTACAAGGAGAATGAGGCACACCCAGGGCGGTGCGCACCCTGGTGTCCAGCAGAGCTGTGGAGATCGTGCCATGTGCTATCCTCAGTCATTCCTTATTTTAGGAGGTAGCAGCTTTCAGCTGTACCTAGCCTTGAGTAGCTCCATCTTTTCAAACAGCAGTGTCCTGCTGTCTGCTGTTACCATGATAAACGACATTACCAAACAACCTATAGCCTGCATGTCATGTCACACTCCAACACTAAGGAAGTCAGGGTAGGAACTTAAGCAGAATTCATAAAGGAATGCCACTTACTGTCTTGCTTTCTATGGCTTGCTCAATCTGATTTCTCTTACAACACAGGACCATCTGCCCATCACACACAGTGAGCTGGACCCTCCAATATCAGTTATTAATTTTTTTAAAAATGTCCACAGACATGCTTACAGTCCAGTCTGATGGAGGCAATTCCTTAATGGAGGTTGCCTCTTCCAAGGAGACTCTAGCTTGTGTGGAGTTGCCAAAACCTAACCAGCACACAGTTGGCTAGATTTTAAGAGCAAGTGTTGAGGGAGAGTGACTCAGCATCTTGTCTGTATGAGTAAACAACCACCATCTGTCTAGTTCCACCAGGGCACAGACTGATGGCGAACATTCACATAAATAAAATATGGACTTACCAAGTTAGATCAGGAGCACAACTAAACAATATTAACTGAAAACACCAACACATGTGCCTATCAATCACACCAGGTGTAACTCCCACTCCTGGTACTGAATAAACCCATCCCACCCCCACCCACTCAGTCCCCAAAGACTATGATACATGGCTTGTCCGTGCATTTGGCTTCTCTGAACAAGTCTGTGCCTGCAGTTTGGAAAATTTCTTACCTGATCCCTCCAGAAATTTTCCTTGCCTCTGTCCAAGTTCTAAGTCTCTCCTCTCAGGTCAGGCAGTTTGAACTCTGTAGCCTCTTTAGCCCTTTCTTAGTCATTCTGTACACACACGCACATACGCACCCACAACTGTGTCAGATAAAATATGTAATCTTGGAATTAATATAATTGATACTGAAGTAAAACAGGCATGATTGCCAATGACCACGATCATCAAGTGAGCTCAGCAGTACTTAGGGTGATGGCAAGAGATTCACGCAGCTTTGTGAATTTTTTGTTAATCAATAAATTCTGACTTTGTAGAAAGACTTCAACCTGTTTCTAATATGGTATGGTCACAACAAAAGCCCCTCAGTAAAAACCAAGAGAATTGCTACTTCAGGACATTTAAGAAAGTTGTGTGCTCATTTGGTGATCACTAAACTAAAGGGAAACCTTAATAACCAAGGATGATAAAGAATACAATGTAGAGAGATAGTTAAGCAAAGTCACTTAAAGTAGCAGCAACAACAATTCCTACAAAAAGACTGGTTTCCGCAGCGGCCACACTACTTTAAATGTGCACTTTCAACAAAGGAAGCTACGAGAACAAAGAAATGAGAAAGTACAGCTCAGAAGTGCATAGAAAGAAAGAGTTAATGAAAGCTGTCCGAGAGGGCAGGAAGTGTCCTCAGTGGTAGGCAGAGACAGGCAGACAAACAGACACTAAGCTGACATGACTGCTGGCTAGTTTTTGTCAGCTTGACACAAACATGGTCATCTGGGAAGACAGAACCTTGAGAACTGCCTCCATTAGGTTGGCCTGTAAGCAAACCTGCGGGCCATTTTCTTGATACATGGTTGATGTGGGGAGTCCAGTTGACTGTGGGCAGTGCCCTGGGCAGGTGGTTCTGGGTGGCAGAAGAAAGCAGGCTGAGCACGCTGGTGAGCAACTTTCCTCCCATGGTCTCTGCTCCATCTGACCTCTAGATTCCTCACCTTGACATCATGCTCGGTCACTTCCCTCAGACTGATTGTGACCTGGAAGTTCTAAGATAAATTCCTTCCCTCCCCAAGCTACTTTTTGTCGTGGTGTTGATCACAGCAATAGAAAGACAACCACGACAACAAGCATTGGCTATTATAAATATGTTCTAAGCATGAAAAGAAACCGAGTAGGGAATTAAAGGACAGCATGACATCAATGTGTCATCAAACAATATCACTAGACAGAAATTATCTTAAAACTTCCAACAGACGTTATGAACTTGGAAGCTACAGCAAGTAAAGGGGAAAAACTCACTAGACAGGCTAAGAGGCAGATGTGAGCAGGTAATAGAATCATCTGATGTAAAGAAAGATCCTGAATGGATGCAGAAGAAGGCAAACGTGCTAAGGGCTAACCCTTCCCTAGGTCAACTTAATTTCCCAGGATATGAGAACAATACTTTAAATTTTTTGAGTGACAAAGTGAAATTATTTTGAGCAATGAGTAATTGCAAGTCATTTGACAAATGCCAATCAAAACCCTATGCTATCAGTTCACACGTAAGAGGATGGCTACAGCTAAAAAGGCAGAGCCTGACAATACAGGCCTCTAATCCCAGAGATACATTGGACTAAGACAGAAAGATCAAAGGTGGCTGAGTAACACAGTGAATTCAAAGTCATGCCCTGCCTGAAATTCTAACTAAATCTGAGAAGCCTAGGGGTGCAGCTCAATGAGTAGTGCTTTTACAGCAGGCATGAAGTCTGGGCTTCAGTTCCTAGTATCTCAAACATCAACCAAAGGAGACAGTAAAAGTATTAATGAGGGCATGGAGAAACAGGAATCATGATACACTGCTGATGGCATGTAAAATGGTGAAACTGCTTTGGAAATCATGTTAGTAATTACGCAAAACTTTAAACAGGGTTACAGTATGGCCAAGCAACTCCTTTCCTGTGTCTATTTGCAATAACAACAAAACCATTTTTGTATAAAATTTTCTATATTATTTGCAATAGTCCCAACTATAAACAATGCCCATCCAAATGTCCATCAACTAAAGAATAAGTAAAATAAATGTAAACTATTCATATAATGGGATAGTATTCAGTCATAAAGAGCAATGAAGTAATGCATGCTACAACATCAAATTACTCTAAAAACATCCCACTAATAAAATAAGCCAGATAGAGAAAGCATTTGGTATATGACCCCACTGCCATGACACGTCCAGGGCAGGCAACTGCAGAGCAACATATAATACAGCAGTAGTGACTGCCCAAAGCTAGAGATGAGGAAAGGAGAAAGGAGGGCATGGAAGGAGTGACCACCAATGCTCATGCTTTCTCGCTTTTCCTTTAGGAATACCGAAGCTGCTCTGAGGTGAGGCAGTGGTGATGACTGCACAGCCAAGAACAACTAAGAACAGAAGCACTGGACAGTTATTCTCAGAGGGTGGTCTTCGGGCCTGGAGAGACAGATCAGCAGTTAAGAGCATCGCTGCTTTTGTAGAAGACCCAGATTCAGACCCCAACACAGACATCATATGGCACACAACCACTTTTAATTTCAGAGCCAGGGGATCTGATACCCTGCTGGCCTCTCCAGGCACATGCTCACATGCACTGTACATACAATACACTCAGGCACACACATACACATAAAATAAATATTTAAATGTGAACTGTATAGTGTACAGTGTATGAATTAAATCTCAATAAAGAAAATTTACAACAATGGATAGGTTCAGCAACATCGATGAACCTCAAATTCATCTTCTTAGTGGAAAGAAGGCAGATGCATGCATACATACATTACACACACACACACACGGCGCTATTTTCATAAAGTTAAAGAATAGATGCAGCTGATTGAGTATTGCAAAGAAGAGAACAGTGGTTCCCATGCAGGGAAAGCAAAGACACAGAAGATACCAAGAGGTGATGAGATTGATAATGATGTTCACACAAATGACCAAAACTAACCAAATAAAAACTTATTTTCACTACATGTGTTTTGTTATATCTAATGTCCAACTCCAGTCACAGTATGTGATGAACATAGACACTTCTGACAGAAGCCATAATCGCGAAAAGGAGATGCCTTGGACAGATATAACCACTCCAAAACAAATGACAGAAACCGAGAAAAGCACTATGCACTATACTGCATGAAACTGATAACAGCACATTGGGTTTATAGCAGCTCTAATTATTTATTTAATGCCCACAATAAAAGCTTAAAATGTACTAATTCACAAGTAACATTTCTTACTGTAGTTCTGTGGGACAAGTTCCGGGTTCTTGGGTGTTTTCAGCTTGTAGGACACATCTCCAATATTAACTGTATCACCTAAAAAAGAAGAAATGCAATCATTACAGGAGACAAGTGACGTACACTATACTCTTGCAATGACAATCCTCGGGACCTCCAAGGTGGGACACTACACAAATGTACCAGGCACACATCTGACATTTCCATCCACAGTGTAAGCCATATCAGAAAGAAGTGAGCACTGAGAAAATTCACATTTCAGGAACCAGGCTGTTAAAAAACACTAAACTATATTTTATGTTAACAGCAATACTAATACAGGCAACAACTATACAGAAAAATTCATTTTTTAAAGTTTTAATTTTTTAGCATTTATTCATTATATTAGGGGGTGTGTATATGTGGAGGTCAGAGGGAACCACCTCACTGACCTTGTTCAAATTTTACTATAGTTACTTTTAAGATCTGACTCTATGTTCCCCACAGACTCATGACTTGAACACATAGCTGGTGGCACCGTTTCAAGAGATTCTGGAGGCTTTCTGAGGTGGAACCTAGGTGAGAAGAACAAGTCACTTGGGGTAAGTCCTTAGGGTATCTCTGTCCATTTTCTTCCTCTGGTCCAGGCCCCTGTGAATACAAGTGCCCTGTGCCATCCCTTCCCCACCATAATGGACTGAGCTGTCTGAAACAAGCAGCCAAATAAATGTTTTTCCTCTAATATATATACATATATATGTATATATATGTCAAGTAATTTGGTCACAGTGGTACGAAAATAATACAGAAAATTGGTACCAAACTGATAGGAGCAAGGCATCCCTATTCTATAGGCACATAGGATTACAGGTCCAAGGAAAGCATGTCTACATGTCCCAGTAGACTCCACTGTCAGCACCAAGAACACTGACATTGTAAGACAAACTACATAACTGGTGAACTCAACAGCTTATATCCCAAAACTTTCACCCATTAAGATGTCAGCCAACCACCAACCTTTGCTCTCTTTACTTCTTGGTTCTTCCTCCCCACTTGGCACTTCTCGGTGCCCTTCTCCCACCAGCCCCACCCTCTGCATCTTCTCAGTACCTTTCTCCCACCAGCACCCACATACCCACCCCTACATGCACACACACACATACACACACACACACTTCTTGGTGCCTTTTCCCCACCAGCAGGCTTTCCTGAGCCTATGCTCTTGCAATTGGTCCATCAACCAATCAGAATTCCCACACACATTCAAATTAGCCAGGCAAGTTAATCCCACCCAGATACCTAATTTATATATTGGTGGCACCAAATGATTCCTAGGGCATAATGATGCCTGCTCTAAAACACTATTTAGCAGTCCATTTTCATAACCCCTTTCTGCTGGAGGGTAACTATTACTCTCTTTGGCAACAAAAACCTGCTTGCTCGCCCTTCTTCTGTTGTCCTTGTCCATCATCCTTCATGACTGTGAGAAAACAAACTCAACTTGGAGCCAGGAAACAGGTAACAATAAGAGGGGTCATTAATGACTGAACGTGACCATGTAGCTCTTAGGTCCGTGGAACTAGTTTGTGGACAGGAAGTTTGGATACAGGCTAGAGAAGTCCTCGGATGCTGTAAGCAGAGCAACAGTGAACTCTGATGGGAGCTTAGGTAACAGGAATAGCAACACAAAGTCCGCACGAGGTTTCAGATGGGGAAAAGGACATTATCAAGAGCAAATTACACTGCTTTCATGCTCTGCTCCAGCCAAGAACTCTTCCATATTGTGTCCATATAGTGTGAATTTGAGTCAGACTGATTTCAAAATAACAGACCAATCAATTTGACAGAGGAAATTTCAACCCTTTATAGCATTCAGGCTGTGGCATGGCCATTATTGTTTTAGTCAGTCTTTTATTGAAATAAGGAAAAATCAGAGTGGAAGCATTTCAAAACTACGCAGTCTACACAGGAAAGGAAAATAATAAAAGTTGACAGGATGCCGGGTGGTGTCAGCACACATTTAATCCCAGCACTTGGGAGGCAGAGGCAGGTGGATCTCTGTGAGTTCATGGCCAACCTGGTCTACAAGTGCTAGTTCCAGGACATAGGGGCTGTACATAGAGAAACCCCATCTCAAAAAACAAAAGAAGCAAAAGCTGACAAGGAAAATGTAGCTGGTTTTGTTTTGTTTTTCTCTGCCAACGCTACTAGGAATGGAACTAGGACCTAGGCAAGTACTCTACCACACAGCTATACGCCTAGCCTCTAGTACATGGTTTTGAGGATGGGAGTCATATTAAAAATTGACTGTAAGGCCTCTTACTGGCTAAGTAAACACTCTACCACTGAGCTATATCCCAAACCAAGAGTACAGTGGGTAAAGAAATTTGGACAATTAAAAACGAAACCAATAGCAAAAGTGCCTTGACGGCATTTTAGTCACAGGGTGGGGACGTGGGGATGAGCTACCCAAGTACACTGGAGTCTAGACAGCACTGCCACATGCACCAGACAACAGACACAGACTTCCACAATCTTGTCTGACCTTCCAATGGTAGTCTCCCATTCCTCCCTTTTGGGATATGCTAAAAGCATATGGTTTTCTTTTTGATTCTCCAGAGATTCACAGCTGAGTTTGCCCTGAGTATCAGAGGAGACTTTGAAATAATACTGGAAGTGTTGAGACTGAAGGACTCTTGAGTATTGACTGGATGCACTGTACCTCGTGAGATGGCAATGAGCCTTTGGGAGCCAGGAACAGGATTTTATGGAATCCTTTAGAGTTCACTATGGATTCATGATTTGAGCACTTGGTCCCTGATTGGTTGTCCTATTTCAGAAGGTTCTAGAACCTTCAGGACGTGAGTCCCTCCTGGAGGAAATAGGTTGCTAGGTGTGTCCTTGAGGTATCTTTCCCTGGCTGTTTCCCAATCCACCACAATGTGAGCGGTTCCCACACCATGACAAACTGAACCCTCTGAAATCCTAAGTGGAAATCAATCTATCATCCTTTAAATTGCCTGTGGCAGGCATGTGGATGTCAGTGAGGAGAAAAGTTAACTAACGTCATCATCCAAAGCATCAATAGGAACAGGCTCTCACATTCTTTCAGATCTTTTCAAGTCAAGTTCTCTAGTAGCCTGCCCTCAAAATTCACTACTTCCAGGCCACAGAAAAAACTCAGATCAAGTGACATAAATGTTGAGAATTCTAGATTGAGGGAATCAAGTGAGAGGGAGAGGAAGATCTCAACATCTACAGAGTTCTATCTTGTAAGGCAACACTAACCTCTGGTTCTACAGAGCAGGGCCAAACCAATCTCCCTCTACTGTGTTCTCTCCAACAGCAAAATTGGCAAGTAACACCACTGGCATCTAGAACTTTGTTTAGAACAGTCTCAAAGACATGCAGAAAAAGTAGTTGTTCAGAAAAAGCAGCTCTTCAAAAGCTGGTCTTTCAGTCTGGCTAGTTCGAAGCTGCAAAGGTACACTGGACACCAAGCCCCTACACTGTGCTGATGACAAGGCTGGCTAACACTTGTTGAATGCTTCCTACCTTCTAAGAGATTTTCAAATGAGAAAATCTATGCCTCTGACAAAGATTTTTATGCATGATAGAATTGAAGAAAAGAACTCTACACAGAGCTAAATCCCTATTAGGTATAATATTAGCTGCCAGGAGGTGCCAAGGCAAAACCCACTGAAAACAAAATCATAAGGGCTACAAACTTCCTCCATAATCCACCAGGCCTTCTGCCCAGACAATGTTTTCTTTCTTCTTATCACAGAACTTCTTGAAGACTCACAGCACCTGTGGAACCTGCAGAGTCAGTGTCTCCACCAAGACCACTGAATTCTGTAGTGTAACACAACAGCCTTGACTTCAGCAAGTACCCTGGGAATCCACCTCATTCTTCCCTACACATGGTTGGCCATGGTGATGTTATCCACAATCCTAGTGCTGGGGAGGCTGCAGCAGGAAGACAGTTCAAAGGCAGTCTGTACTACATACTGAGATCTCAATAAAGAGTGTTAAAGAAATTTATAATAAAATTATTATAGACAATGTTAAAATATATCAATGGAGACAAAATTTAAAGAACTAGCAGTAAGCAATAAAAAAAATGCAAACACCCAAACAGAAATACAGACTGGATATATAGATAGGCAATTCACAGAAAATTCAAACTAATAAGCACAGGGAGAAATACTTAACCACCTGATCACTTAGGTGATGGAAATTGAAGTGATAAGCCAATCTTTAGAAGTGAGATCTGCAAGAAATTTTCAAATTTGTGGTGTTGGGTGGAGAAGGAAATAGCACTCCAATATTATCAGGGACAGAGCTGCAGCCTGGTGCAATGCTTTGAGGGATTTCTAGTTCTCAACCTTTACCCTGATTCTCATTATCCTAGGAGGCGCATACAAGAGTGTTTGTGCTATGGCATCAACAAAATCTACCTCTAAGGCAATGTTATGAAGAGGTAGAGCCCTTGGGAAGTGGTTAATTCATAAGGGTAGAGCCTCCTGAATGAAACTAGTGCCCTTATAAAACAGGCTCAAGGGTAGAAAACGGGGCTCCACAACATCAAATCAATTGGCAAATGGTTTTATTTTGAACTTCTCAGTTATAAAAATGTAAGAAATATGTTTCTACCATTTATAAGCTATCCCAGTGTGAACTGAAGTTCAGAAGGGGGAGAAGATGCAGAATTGACATTTTATAAAGCTGACTGACTAATGCTTCAGTGATGATAGAGAGCTAGGAAGTTACAGGTTGGGAACCAAATATTTTGGAAAACTTTCAGCATCCTAAACAGCCATTTACAGTCTATCTCTATGTGTGACCTAACATCCTTGTGCTATGAGTAAATATTTTTAGAATGTACTAACAGACCCTGAGCTTCCACAACCAACTCAAAGGCTACTGGCATCAGAGAGCATCTGAGACCTGTATCAGAAATTCCCCTGCTGTGCCATAACCGCCCACCTAACGTTTCCACCAATGTCTGAAAAAGGTCCTGTTTCATGACTTTATTTGTTCTACTACTGATGGAGGAGGGTCATCTGTCTTATGTGTTACTTTCATTGGTTAATAAA
>LOJH01053124.1:12291-24072 GCA_001685095.1 Ellobius talpinus
GTTTAAATGAATACAGTTTATGTGCTGTTATTTCGGGTGTTAAGCTAACCGTGCAGAAGCCGGGCGGGACGAAAAGCAGGCCCGCTCCCCTATCACTACATACTACAATAAAAAAAAAAGTTTCATGAAACTATTACTACATTAGAACGTGAATCTGTGTTCCTGGTCCACAATCACTCATTATGTAACTCCAGAATAAAGTTCCTCTTATTCCTTTGTAGTAAGAATTGAAATTTACATTACCATAATTTATGGTAGTTGTTACAATAGCCCAGACAGATATTTGTTAATATTTTTCAGCAGAAAAAGATACTAATAGAATTACAAAATAAACCAAGAGATAGGCTATAATCTCTTTATTGGGATGTGTTGTTGTTGGGGGAGGTTATTTGTTTGTATTTGGGGTTGGATTTTGTTGTTGTTGTTGTTTAAGATGGGGTCTCAAGTAGCCCAGGCTAGCCTCCATCTGGCTATGCACCCAAAATTCTAAAATTCCAGCACAGACCACCTCATCCAGTTTATGCAATGTTTAAGGCAGAAGCAAAGGCTTTATGAATATTGGCAAGCGCTCTACCAACGGAACTGCATCTATAATCACTTTTACTATGATTTTTAAAAAGTAAAGAAAAGTTTTCAAAATTTAGAACTGAACATCTGATCTTTGCACTAAAAACTACTCCCCAGTTGTATTAACGGCAACTTGAAACCAGTCTTTTCCCTCTTACAATGCCACCTGAATGTGGGATGCCCTTCTATATGCTATGAATATGTGTTATTAGCAATGGTTATTAAAGAAGCTGTTTTGGTCTATGGCAGGACAGAATATAGTTAGGTGGAAAATCCAAACAAAGATACAGGGAAAAAGAAGGCGAAGTTTGAGAGATGCCAGCAGCCACCAGAGAAACAAGAGGTAACAACCCATGAGTCTTATGGTAAAATATAGAATAACAGAAATGGGTTAAGTTGTAAGAACTAGTAAATAATAAGCCTGAGCTAATAGGCCAAACAGTTTGTAACTAATATTAAGCCTCAGAGTGGTTATTCGAAACTGGCAGGTGGGAAAGAATCCTCCAGTTACACCAACCATGACAGTCTCATACCCCCTACAGATCTACTGCTTCAGGTCTGGTTCTCCACAATTTAGCATCAACAGAGCTGCTATAACAACCAAATATAATCAGAGACAAGTCATGATAGCTACTGGGCTTTGTAATGGCCTAGAAAGGATGTTTCTAATCTGACTCCTGCATTTCCTCTCGGATCTCTTCTCCAACTATTTGCACTCCTTCAATTCCAGCCACAATCATCTCACTAGACACTTAGGATTAGTATCTAGTGAGGGTGTTAGTGGGGGTTTTATTGTTGTAATTAAAACACCATAACCAAAATCAGTTTGGAGAGGAAAGGGTTTATTTGGCTTACACTTCCACATCTTAGTCCATCATTAAAAGAAACCAGGATAGGAACTCAAACAGAGCTGGAACCTGGAGGCTAGAGCTGATGTAGAGGCTGTGGAGTGATGTTGCTTACTAGCTTGCTCCTCATGACTTACTTGTTCAGCCTGCTTTCTTATAGCATCTAGCACCACTGGGCCAGAGGTGGTAACACAGAGATCTGGGCCCTCTCAAGTCCATCATCAATCAAGAAAATACACCACAAGTTTCCAACAAGCCAGACCGGGGTGGGGGGCATTTTTCTAACTGAGGTTCCCTCTTCCCAAATGACTCTGGCTTGTGCCGACTTGACACATAGTTACCAGTACACTGAACATGCCAAACCATTTTCAGGCTTTTGCACTAAATTTCCCTACTGAGTGAAACTCTTTCCCCAGGCAGAGCCATTTGTCAGAGTGCTAGAGAGGAGCAAACAGAATACTGGATCATCCAAAATGAGGCACTGAAAGAACATAATCGTTAGTTACACACACCATTCTGAGCAAAATCCTGTATAAACATACTTTCAAATTGTCCTTCCCTTTTTACAGCTAAAACTTTCTGGAGAAAAGCAAACTTGCTCCAGAGCTTTCTGGTCTGCCATCACACCTCAACCCCAGCATTCTAGCACAAGCCGGTACTCAGGCTGACTTTGTGCTGACCCCTTATGTTCCATTTCACCCGGAGGGGCTCCAGAGAAAACAAGCAGATCAGGTACCTAGATCACCCTCCTAACAGTTGTCCTCTGTAGAAGAACACAGCAAACCTACAGGAGTGACTGACAAGGAGGGATCTGGGGAATATCTATTAAAAAATAATAATCTCAAAAGAACTGAGAGTAGCAATAAACCCAAAATATGCCCAGATAATTTAATATGCTCATATCCCTAAGTGAAGAAAGAAGCAGGGATATATGGCGTCAAGACAAGGGGAAGAGCTGAGGACAGAGACCCTGAACCTACTCAGACAACTTAACCTAAAGGCAAGTAACAGCATGATACATATTTTTAATGTGATTGTAATGTTAGCCAAAATATTTTATGGCTTGGCATAACACAAGCCTCAGTAAATTTCAAATGATTAAAATTCTGAAGTATGTTTCTTGACCATAATGAAATTAAACTAGAAATCAATGACAAAAAAAGTAAATGGAAGATTCCCCCCCCAAACATTTAACCATCAAGCTAGAGACTTTTTAAAAACACAAAGGAAGAACCCACAATGGAAATTGTTTTCATTGAGAAATGAGGCAATGGTCAACTAACCATGTCTCCTGCAGACATAGAGGAGGCAGCATGACATGGACATGAACTAGGCATTTCATCATTTCTGCCTGAAAAATCATGAGCTTGTCCATCTTTGGCTAGAGTGCTAGACTTAGGAGTCATCAAACTCATACCAATACACCATGGGCCTATAGGCTGAAAATAGATGCCCCAACACTGCAAAGGAACGTCGGGTGACAGTCCAAGCAGTCAGATGTCTCTGTCATTTCTAGAGTGCTTATAAGTAGTTTGCAATGTACTTTTTGTTTACTTAAATAATATGATATACTTCTGGTGTCTTTGATGCAGTTGAAGACTAGACAGTTACAGTTACAGTTTTTCTAAGATATGATAGCAAGTAAGTTAGTTATAAAATTTTGAATTTACTGAGATAGGATAAATTATGGAGTGCTTTCTTTAAATTTACCAAACACACATTATATGGAATTCAGTACATTGTGAATGTAATCTTTATTTGATAATTGTTCTTATTGTGTACAGTATTACTATGTTCAAGTTAAAATTTTTCATTTTTGTTTCAGAAAGAAAAAAGGGGGAAATGTTGGGGAATATTATTTTCAGGTGTGTGACTTTTTTTAGGCTGCATCTGTTTAACTTTGTGAAGCTGTGTTGCTGTGCCTGTCTAAAACACCTGATGGTCCCAATAAAGAGAAGAATGGCAGGTAGTGAGGCAGGAGTAAGGATAGACGGGGCTAGCAGGCAGGGAGTATAAACGGAAGGAGACATCTGAGAGGATAAAAGAGCAAGGAGCAAGAGAACAAGGAAAGGAGGACATCAGGGACCAGTCCCCCCAGGCAGTCACCGAGTGAGAAGGAAAGTAAGATACACAGAATTAAGAAACATAAAAGTCCAGAGGCAAAAGGTAGTCAGGATAATTTAAGAAAAGCCAGCAAGAAACAAGCCAAGACCAGGCATTCATAAATAATAATAAGCCTCTCTGTGTATGATTTATTTGAGAACTGAGTGGTGGGCCTCACAAAACACCAATCGTTCTACTTAACACAACTCCTAAATGTCTATTTGGGCGCATCACTCCCCCAAGCTGCACAGCTGCTTACCCGCTGTCTACAGACACCTTTACTTCAACCTGAGAAAAAAATGGAATCTACGCTCTACCTGTGCACCCATCTCCAGGCAGCTTTTTCCCTCGCATTCTGGCTCAGTGACTGACCTGTGCCTTCAGCCTACTGCTTTTTACACCTCTAACGCACACTCTCCATTTAGTAAACTGCTCCTGGCTTCACCTCCTCCACTGAATCTTTTTCTCTAACACAATCTCCTCTCCCCTCAAGAACATATTATCACATTCTTTTCTGCAAGCATTTCTCATGTTGTACTATAATTACTGATTGGGAAGGCTAGAGAGATGTCCCGGCACTTGCTGCTCTTCCAGAGGACATGGGTTCCATTCTTGGCACCCATTTGGCAGCCCACAATTGTCTGAAACTCCAGTTCTGGGGTATTCAGTGCCATCTTCTGACCTTCATGGGCACTAGGCACACAAGTGGTACACATACATATATGTAGGCAAAACATCCACACACGTAAATTATAATTCATTCATTAATTTTAGTTCATTATTATTAAAAGTTAATAATAAGTACGTATTGTTTTTCTTATTTGACAAAGTCTTGGGATGAAGTGATACAAGCCCTTTCCAAGGGCTTGGAGCACAGCAGTCTTTCAGAATCCATTTTCAGACTTCCACTTCCAAGTGTTCAGAATAGCCCCTTCCCTGACTTATTTCACTACAGTACATTGTGTCAGGGCACCAACTAAAGGAACATCTATGTGTATGGTCAAAACCAGCATCCTTTAAACACTATAACACTATTCAAGTCAAAGTAAATAAAATTGTCTTGAGATATTAATGTTTGTACTAAAAGCAAAGACTTGCTTCAGAGTTATTTTGGTCAGGGCCGGCTTGTGTCAAATAAAGCATATTATAGAGTAGGGACATGAGTCTTATCAATAAGCCAAGATGGGAAATGTCAGACAGCAAAGAATAGAAAACTTCAAACACAGCTTTTGAACACACTTGAAGATAAGATAACCCTCAGCTTGTCTCAATTCTTATCTTGAAAATATGCTACCACTTTTTTAAAAATTCACTGTTGATGGCCAGCAAGATGGCATAGGGGTGGGAGGGGGAGCTTGCCTCTAAGCCTGAAGATCTGAGTAAAGCCCTGAACCCACATGGAGGAAGGAGAAAACTAGCTCCTGAAAACTGGCCTGACCTCTGTGTGTAGGGTAAAAGGGACAACTGGAGCAGAAAACTGACCAATCACTGACCACCCTGACTCTGAACCCAGAGTCAGAGAAAGAAACACACCCTGTATTTGAGACCTGGACCAGGGAGAGAAACATCTTTATCCCTGAACCCTGGACTAAAGACATGTGCCCTCGCTCTGAAACTATTGTCAAAGAAACACATTTTGTCCCTAGAATCAGAGCCAGAGAAAGAAATATGCCCTGGTCCTAAGATTAGAGTCAAAAAGCTAAAAAGGACCAGNCTGACTCTGAACCCAGAGTCAGAGAAAGAAACACACCCTGTATTTGAGACCTGGACCAGGGAGAGAAACATCTTTATCCCTGAACCCTGGACTAAAGACATGTGCCCTCGCTCTGAAACTATTGTCAAAGAAACACATTTTGTCCCTAGAATCAGAGCCAGAGAAAGAAATATGCCCTGGTCCTAAGATTAGAGTCAAAAAGCTAAAAAGGACCAGTGAAAGAAACTCAGTTTGGCCATGAAGTCGGAGCCATCTCTGCCCCTGACCAGCTAAACTGACCAATCCCTGAGCAGGGAAAAATTAACCAATCCCCTGTTTCCCTGTGGAAAACGCCACCCCTAAGAAGCCCTATGTAAGCCTCTCCACCGCCCTCAGTTAAGAGCTGCCTTTAAGTGGCAGAGGCAGCCACTCTCCTGGACTCCTCCTTCCCAAATTAATGTCTTTCTCAAAAGAGTCTTGGGTGATGACCGCGGGCGCAGAGCAGAAGAACCCGGCTGGGATGTCCCTTAGGGAACTGAGCTGAAAAACCTTGCTTAGATGCTCCCTAGGGTGTCTCAGCAAGGCGGAGCAGAACAGAAACTTGCTAGGGCTCTCCTTAAGGGGGCTGAGCAAGGCCAGTAGAGGTTAATAAGTAACAACTTTTCGACTGAGCCGGAGATTGCTACATTTTTGCAGGGGTCTTCCCCTAGCAGAGTGTTAGTAAATGAAACATCTTGGGCAGAAGAAGCAGATATCTCTGCTAGGACGCTCCCATAGTACGCTCCCATAAGGGAACAGAGCAGAACCTAGCTGTAGCTGCTCTGGAAGAGCAGGATCTCTATATCCTGCGGGGAGACCATCCCCACAGCACCCCAGCTTCCCGATAGTCAGGACACCTTTCCTCCAGGGCTGAGCTGTCCCTACTGCAGCTCCAGCATCCAGAGCTGTGCTATTGTGGCTCTAACCCTCCAGAGCCATCCTATTAAGGCTCTAAGTATATCCTGGCTTCCCGATAAGTCAGGCTATCCCAATAGCACTACTGTACCACATTCCCCTATACTGTGCACATGGTCACACACAAAAAAGAAATAAGATACATTTTAAGGGCACTGCTGAACAACTGAAATATTTCATATAATTGATAATTGATGCTTATCCATTGAATGTAATCATTAATTCCTAGTAGAGTACTATAAAACTCTTCACAACAGTCTGGCTGAATATCAGAGAGAACTTACATGTTTCAGAACAAATGTGTACCTTTCAACTAGATAGACAAAAACTTATTCTTGAATAACACCATGAAGTATGCAACCCCATTAGTCATTCCCCATCATATAAAACTATTTCCATGCCTTTATTATGACAATGTTGAACACCAGTCTCTGCATCAAGTAGATTTCTGCTTCATTAAATACATCAAAAGTATGAGCATGAAGCTTTAAAAATTAACAAATTTATTTCCAATTCTTATAAGTGATTTTTATTTAATTACTCCCCAAGCCCAATTAATACAGCTTAATACACATTTAATAGAACATCATGTCTGTACCATAGCCCTTGATTCATGAAACTCTAACCTTAATACTGTATTCTTTTTATCAATTTAAAAAAGATCAAAGCTACAAAATCATTTATTATGAAATATGTTATCAATGTAATGAATGCATGGCATATATTAAGACAATGGTCACAAATGTAACCAAAAATTTTCTTATTTTTTGCTTTACTGGTTTTAGAAAACCAGTTCACAGATGTCCCAAACTTATTTCTTAACAGTTTTTGAAATTTTCATTCATTAAACTATATTATACTCAATTTAACTAAAAGGTGAAACTGTTTTTCCTGTCAGAAAGGCAAACTTGAATGCTTGGTTTGACAGTACAGATACCTTTGTTAACAGTGAAAACTTTAAGAGTTTGACAAAATGTATTTAAACATGTCATAAAGTATAATCTCAATATTTAAAAAATTATATTAGCAAACATATATTGAAATTAATAGTTTTTGTTTGTCCCCAAATACTGGTAAAATATACTAAATAAGGAGGGAGCCATCAAGAATAGAACTGATGTTATTTGATAAATTTTAGTGAAGTGATTTTATGACCCTTCAAAAAATTAATAGACAAATAACTTCCGTAGCCGAGCACAACACTTTTCTACAAGTCAGGAGGTTTCTGACTGTCCTAGTTCACTTCCTGGTGCTGTGACAAATACCATGACCAAATGGAGCCTGGGGAGAAAAGGATTTAATACATCCCACAGGGTTGAGCTTGTCATTGAGGTAAGCATGGGAGAAAAAGTTCAATACATCCCACAGGGTTGATCCTGTCATTGAAGTAAGCATGGGAGAAAAGGTTCAATACATCCCACAGGGTTGAGCCTATCATTGAGGCAAGTATGGGCAGAAAAGGGTTAATACATCCCACAGGGTTGAGCCTGTCATTGAGGTAAGCATAGGCAGGAATTAAGGCATAAAGTCATGGAGAAACAAAGCTTACTGGCTTGCTTTCCATGGCTTGCTTAGCCTGTGTCCCTACACAACACAGGACAATAGGCCAGGCGCCGTTCACAACGGGTTGGGCCATCCCAAATCACTAATCAAGAAAATACCCCACAGACCAATCTGATGAAGGCAGTTCCTCAATGGAGGTTGCTTCTTCCCCAATGACTCCAGTTTGTGTCAAGTTGATAGAATCAAACTGGCTCTATGTCTATCACCAACAAAATTGAATAAGACCCTAAGCAAGTTGCCAATTAGTACAGGTCAACATGACATAAATATTGACATAAAATGTAGAAAGTCTGGGAATGACACCGCTACATCAGAATTGCTTACATTTTAGCAATAATTAACATTCAATTGAGAACTAATAGTCATATTAACATGTTAATTAATATTAGGTAATATTTGACTAAGAGAATAGCTTGTCATTAAAAGTTATCTTTCCAAAGAGTTATCAAATTCTGTAACACTGATGTCATGTTGAACAATTATGTACTATAACAACAGAAAGGTTTAACGAAACATTCAGATTTTCTTTGTTACAGAAAAGTAATATGAAAATAAAACTTATAAGAGGAAAAAGCATATTCAGGTAAAATCATTATGTATAGAAATAAGTAAAGCTGAAATTCAAGCTCAAGGAGAAGCAGGACTAAGGAATATCTGATGGCCAAGAGCTTCTAGTCTTTCCAGACGCAGATGGGGCAAACAAACTACTGGGATAGTCTACTTCCACTAAGAAAGAGACCTGTTCAAAAGAAACAAAATTCATCTTAAATATCAGTGTTTGCCAGGCGGTGGTGCATGCCTTTAATAATCCCAGCACTCGAGAAGCAGAGGCAGGCAAATCTCTGTGAGTTCAAGATTAGCCTGGTCTAAGAGTGAATTCCAGGACAGCCAAGAATGTTTCACAGAGAAATCCTGTCTCAAAAAACAAAACAAAACAAAACAAAACAAAATTCTTGGTGTTTACAGGGTTTCTCTGTGAAACAGTGGCCTTTGCTATCATTTACACCAATCAGGAAAACTTCTAGGTAACAACCTAAAAATACACAAAGCACATATATTTGCAAATCCTTTCAGCAGATGAAAAAAATGTGTGAAGACTTGAGGACCACTGTTTAGTTTTCAAGAGGGATTTTCTTGTTTGAGGTTGGCTGTTTTAATTATCACTATATCCTGTGCCAAACACAGTATCTCAAACTCTAGATATTCAACAAATGTTTGGCAAGAGGACAAACTATTGGTTTTAAATTGACTACTGTCTTCTTCTAAGATATTGTTTTTAAGCCCTGGATAGTAATTTTTCTGCATCTTTTGAACACATGCTATTTATGGGCATACTCCTAAGTCAAGCCATTTATAACAGATTTATTTAAATGAGGTGGCTTAAAGGAAAATGTAAAAATCAATGGGTAATTCTGTGGGACAACGGACTTGTACCCTGTAAAGATTTGTCACTTATATTGTTTTAATAAACGGTGTTTGGCCAATAACCAGGCAGGAATTATAGGTGGGGCGACCAGAACAGGATAATTCTGGGAAGAGGAAAGGCTCAGTCTGCAGTTGTCAGCCAGGCACAGAGGAAACAAGACGAGAATGCCTCACTGATAAAGGTACCAAGCAATGTGGCTAACACAGACAAGAATTATGGGTTAATGTAAGATGTAAGAATCACTTAATAAGAAATCCTGAGCTAACAGGCCAACCAATTTATAATTAATGTAGGCCTCTGTGTGTTTCTTTGGGACTGAACAGCTGCGGGACTGGGTAGGACAGAAATCTCTGTCAACAAATATAATTTATGCAGAAGAAACCAAAGCAGGCTTCTCCTGAGGTCAATCCTTTTCATTAAACCTAATTTAAGAATTTCAAAGTAGGATGCCATCACACATGCATGCAATACTAGAGGAGTACCACAAATCCAAGGCTGCTCAAGGCAGCACTGCAAGATTATTTCTCAAAACAATCAAATAATTAAAAAGAAAGCCAGGTGTGGTAATCCACACTTTTAATCCCAGTAGTCAGAGGCGTCAGTTCTCAGTGAGTTTGAGGCTAGCCTGGTCTGCACAGTGAGTTTCAGGTCAGCCAGGGCTACATCAGAACTTATAAAGAAATAATGAAAGATGGGGGTTAGGTTGTAGGCATGATGGCATACCTTCTAATCCTTGCAGGTCAAAGAGAAGGGAGGCAGAAGGATCCAAAGTACAAGGACATCCTTGGCAATATACAAAGCTTGAAGCTAGCCTAGACTATGTGAGACCCTGACTCAAAAAAAATTGAGGGGAGTGTGCTTAAAATATAGGATAATCAGTGACAACTACTAGATTAATTGTAATGAGTGCATTTTAAAAGTACAAATATAATATTGCTGAATATTTAATTGTACTTACATAAGAAATAATAAACACATATAAGACAAATCCATATATTGCACAAAATTGTCAAAAATACCTATAGTCAATTATTGTATGTCTTTATTCAGATATGGAATAAATATGCTTGAAAATTTTAATTAAAAAGAATCCATAAAAGCCATGGCCTTCCAAATGAACCTAAATTTAGAAAATACTTAAAGTAGAAAGTTGTAATTTTATTTCTTAGAATGGTTTTTATTTAAAGGGATTTCTCAAAGGTGTATAAGAAAAAATATGTTTAAGATAATAAAGTACCTTATACACAATAATTAATCTTATAAAAATCCCTTTGGAGGTTACTCATTCCAGGGGACAGCTGCTGTGTTTAAATGTACTGGATTCTTTATCCACTCCCTGACATCAAAATTCCTGTCTCCAACTGAGACCCTAACCCTGACCTTCACCCTACATCCCTAGAGATGACATCCTGCACAGAATAGTCAGAATATCCCACCCCACAGTGACTATTTCAAAGCTGAGCAGGTTCCTGAAGACTTGCCATAGAAAGCTTGGAAATTCTGTCCATCGTGGGAGGAAAAGATGCTATTTCTTTAACACTGTGAAATTCAAGAACGGTACAGGTCTGTCATGGTGGTGCACACCTTTAATCCCAGGGTCCAGAAGGCAGATGCCTATGAATTCCAGGCCAGGCAAGGCTACACAGTGAGACCTTGTCTCAAAACAAACCAAGGTAAGATAAAAGAGTGCAGTTCTAAGGGGCTGGTAAGCCTAGCGCTATTTCCTCGTGAAGAAATCCTGCCAGACACTGAAATTAATATAGCAAACTGGGTCCAGTGCCTGGGAACTGGGAGGTACAGACACCAAGGGTAAGGCAGGGAGCATATAAGCCCTGAAGATGGCATCTGAACCACAGCTATCCAATCTGGCCAGAAGAAATGGGGCACCCCCTTGAATCCAACAGGCTTTTCAGTGTACGCTGTTTCCCCTAAAAACCAAATGGCTGTTGATTGACACTGTCATTCTAGTAAGGCAAAGGCAGGCCCAGCAAGCATCACAATGTCATTTTACAGACAAAAGATACTGAGGGAGGAAAAGAGCTCACTTTACCCCCAAAGACATTCTGAAAACAAACATCCCAATAAAAATAAGACAACCACTAACAAATGTTCATCAATAAGTGGATTTCAGAGCAAAATTAAGGCAAAAGATCCCCTGATCTTTCAAGGCACCCTTTTTTTTTTCCTTTACATTAAATATTAAAGGGGAAAGTTGATCTGTCACATTTTTTTCTCTCTAGAATTTCACCAATTCTATGCTCCATGGCTCTGGCCTATTAAGACCAGCCAATTCCATAAACCTTTTATTCTTTTCTTCAATGTTTCATCAATACAGAATTTTACAATGAATAGCTGTCAGTTTTATTTTAAACTAGTAATTTCCTTTTTGTTGTTGCTGTTGTTTGTTGTTATTTGAGATGGGGGCTCTCTACATATTCCTGGCTGTCTTGGAACTCGCTATGTAACTCAGGCTGACCTTGAATTCAGCTATCCATCTGCCTCTGCCTCCCAAAGGCATGTATCACTACACCTAGCTTTGACAAGTTTACTTTTTAACTCTTACATTTAGTGTGCATGATGGAGGAGGGTCATCTGTCTATGTATTACTTTCATTGGTTAATAAAGAA
>LOJH01053126.1:0-12237 GCA_001685095.1 Ellobius talpinus
TCCTAGTACATTGAAGCCCAGGCTGTTGCGCTCAACCAACACGACTTGCTTCCATGAGCCTCCTATTTAGAAACCACCAGAGGATGGCAATTCCTAGGGATATGACCAGAGGGCTCCTATTTCCACAAGAATAAGAGAAATAGATTTCACATTAAGAATAAGAGAAATAGATTTCACATTTTCTAAGTCTTAGGACCCTACTTAGAAAAACTGCTAAACCATTTCTGTTTCCTTGGAATTTTGAAGCAAATTAAAAATTGGCATCTTCCTTAAAAATTCCATTGGGAGCTTATCATTCAGAATCAAATACCTTTGTATCATAATGTCTCATTTTTGATACATGGATTTTCTGCTGAGCTGGGATATGGAGAAACATAGACAGAGAGAGATGATTAACTGATTTTTTTTATTGTTATATGAATTTTAGGAATACATAGATAGGAAGCACCACATGTTCATTTTCTGATGCCTCTAGAGTTTGAGCAGAAGTGTTGGCACATATTTATAATGTAATAATTGTTTGGAGAGTGATTTGATGACATTAGTCCTCAAAAGGGATTTCCTAAGTGAGTAGGAATGGCCATTAAAGATGATCTTTCCCAGTTGCAGGAATTTTGCACTGTAGAGTTGGCTGTGTTGAACTAGCAATAATAGTATAAGAGAAGGAAAAATGTGGCTACGATTAATTTGGGAATCTAGGAAGAGATTTCTTAGCATTTCTCATTTTCATTTTCCTTTGTCAAAGGATGAAGAATGACAATTGCAAGTTCTTCAATGTCAAACACTGTCTTTAAATTCACTTCATTGCTTTTAGACAAGATCTTACATTGTATCCAAGGATAGCCTTGAACACAGGATCATCATGGCCTTACAAATTCTAGGCTGGCAGATGCATGCCTCCATATTTACCTTCAATTTTAAGACCCACTCAACGAAAATGAAAGGAACTAAACTTTATGTTACCTCTCTATTTTCTCTTTCACTCATTTCTTCAATAAAGGCATTTTATGTGTCTACAACAGGTTCTGCTTTAGAACTCTGATGAAAATTTGAGACAATTAGGGGATTCTAAGTACAACAACTGAAAATTTGATGTAAGTCTGGTAAGGTGGGTGAAACCTTTCTGGTAGAGTTTCTAGAGCACTCTCTAGTGTCTCCCTGACTTGAAGGCAATATGTGCAGATCCTAATCTGTCCCTGGAGTCTTCCAGTTTCAGGGAAATTGTTTCACAGGTAGAGCTTTCTCTTATAAAAGACTAAATATAAACCTTATATTGTGTGTCATTGTTCAATCAAAATTGTTCTAGTCTACAGGCTGACCCCTGGAACTGCAGTCATATTAATATAGCTTTGAAATAGAGAGGGTTTTCTAAAAACATGCTTAAAGTTGGCCTAAGGAGAACAAGTCAGCTTCCCCTCCAATAGGCACTGAGCCTCTCTTGGAACTATCTTTTTGGAGACTTCTCCTTTTGGGACATGGGAATCATTGCCCACTTGACACAGCCCTCACATATGGGGAAATGTCTACCATACTGCCTTTCTGGAGGATTCTGTCATCCAATCTGTTTTGACCTGTGTTGATTGAACATTTAGAGAGCCTTGCTATACGTGCCTTAGTGACTATGGTAGATATTAAAAAAAGGAAGAAGAACCCAACAACTAAAGAGAAATGTAAAGAAGCAACTGTACTCCAATAGGAGCGATCAAGTCATGAAGTCTGAGTACAGGGTTATTTATATCACAATACAATTATACAGGTAAGGTGACCACTGGTTGGTTGTCTTACGCAAGTAGGAATTTTCCAGGAAGAAGACATGTGAGGGTAGATTTTGAGTTAGATGTAAACCCAGGAACTGGGTAGTTAGGCCAGGACCCCAACACATGATAGTCAGTGTCATGAGTTGAATCCAGGTGCTCAGTTCATTAGTTTTGTTGGATATATGTGTGTGTATATATAACTTATACATATATAATTGTTTATACTTATATAAATATAATAATGTATATTATTCATACATATATAAAGAATTATATATACCATAATCTAAGCATGAAATTTACACTTTTATATATGCCATTCTAAGGGGAACTCGTGATAACTGCCAATTGTGTGATTTAATATAGTCATGTTTTATCAATGGCCATATTTTATATTTATACAATAAAGCTTAACAAAAGCACGTTAGATTAATATTCCAGGTACGAAAAGCATGTTACTGCTAAAAGGGTCTTTAAATATAGACTTCATTAAGTCCCTGATTTCATAGATAAGAGCTCTAAATAGGTCAAGCGATTTTTTTTTAAAAAAGGAATAATTTAAAATACTCAATGCCCCACCATGATCCCAGACTGTAGAATTCAGGTCTTCTGATCCTGAGGCTTGAGAGATTTTTCTAAACAACCTGCCTCTCCAGGCACAGCGCTAAACCGCTTCTATTCTAAGACAGACACTCTTCAAGGGCATATGACAGCAGGTGAACAGAGTAAATGCTGCGTGGTGTCTTCTCGTCAGCTCTTATTCAGGAAGAAAGAAGAGGGCAGAGCACAGGAAGCCCGCTCAGCAGTCGCCCTGCCCTGCAGCGTCTATTGCTCTCAGGCTTTTATGACCAGCCCTCCTCTCCTGCCACTGTAGCCGCCAGAGTAGTCAGACAGGAAACTACTTCATTTAAATTAGGTTCTCATCTCATTGAGTATGGAACACAATTCTCTTGTATTTTCTGATAAGGCTGATAATGAAGTGATCAGTCCATGAGATTCCTAAGTGGCACTGAGCTGGCATTTGCATAATGATATTATAGCGTCTGTCGAACTCACTAGCCGTGATCCATCCATATGAGAGAAATATAGGTCAGCAAAGATGCAGCGGCAATGAGGGAGGCCGGGCTATTCACTTATTAGAGTAAGAAAGCACTGTATCCTTTAGCTCAGCATGACAGAAATAAATGGAATGGATTGGATCACGCGTGTCTATTGGCTTCTGAACAATATAGGAGACACATCAATTCGGTTTCATGGTTTAAATTCAATCCAAAGCCTACTTAACCCTTTCATTCCCAGAGACAGAGTATGTTTTCTGCACTTCCTTACCTGGCTGGGAAGATGCAGCACATTTTGTTAATGTTATGTTGAGAAGGATCACCTGGCCCACGTGGCTGTGGGAACGCTAGGAGAAAGAGGAAATAGATCACCCATTTGAGCTTTTCTATTACTCTATTATCTTTATTCATAGTAGCATAAATTATTGTTTTCATCGTTTAAAAATGTTTAGGCTGTTTTACATCAACATACTACAAAAGTATCATTATTTTCTAGAGGTTTAAATGGTTTTAACAAATGGAAATTGTCATTATATCACTGCTAAACAGATTAAATAGTATCATAGTATAAGAAAATGTCTGACTATGGTATAAACCTTATTTTAAAATTGAATTAAGTGGATTTATTGTATTATTCTGAAGTAAATGCATATATAACCTACTCAAACATATATATAGCATTTGAATATCACTGATATTATATTATTTATACAATTTTTATAACCATTAGACTACAGTCTTTTGCATGTGTGTGTGCTTGCATGTGTGTGGGCTTGCATGTGTATGGGTCTCTGTGTGTCTGTGTGTGTCTTTGTGTGTCTGCGTATAGACAAAGTTGTTCAGACAACTATAAAGGAAAAAGTGATCTTTTGACAGACTATTACAATTGGGAGTATTGTTTATCATTGAGCTGATTTTAAAGGTAAAAGCCAAGAACCTTAATTCTTGGCTCAAACTATCGTCGGTACTCAGCCATGGCTACCTACCTGCCGTGAGTGAAGGGACTTCCAGTCCAAGCAGTTCCTAGGGGCTTCGGAAGCTCGATTAGTCTAAGTGGAAGACTGATACAAAAGTTCTGCTTCTGAGTTAGAACTCACATTTCTGATGCCAGGGCTGCCTTCCCAGCAGGCTCTTCTTTCCCAGTCTCTTCCACTCTGCCTAGTCTACACTGTGCTCCTAGAGTACAGTCATCAAAGTAAACGGTTAAATCTAAGAACACCGCAAGCCAAAGTATGACAAATCCCTGCCACCGAAATAGAAAAATAGTGCACTTTCCCTCCTAACTATGACTGAAAGCTTTATGCTGCCCATCATTGCAATCAACTATGAGAGCGTTCATTGGAGCGAAGCGTTAAGCTTGTTCTGTAGCCACTGCTCCTTGATGGTCATCAATAAACTTGTGCTGCCTCCTTCACCTTTCTGACATGAAGTGTGGGGTGATTATCTGCTGAAAGACGTTCTTCCCTATGACGTCAAATGTGATATTTCAGTTTAGAAGTGAAATATTCTTCCCCCTCTCCCATCCTCCCCAAACTTTAAAAGCAGTACACACAAGACTATAATGGTATGTGCGAGCCCTGTGAAACTAGAAAACTTGTTGCCTATGTCTGGTTGCCTTGTTTTAGAAAGAGAGAATGCAGAAACAAGATTTGAAGGCTACGGAATTCTCTTTATTGCTTCCCTAAAGACTGAAGTGCTTGCCCTCAACTCTTAAATAGAAATACAATTTGGAATTCTTTATTGTTCTCTATTGGCTGTCACAATTACTTTAGCAACTGGAATCTCATAATTTTGGGGACAATTTATTTTTGAATCATTTGCTTTCTTTCTTCTCTGGTGATTTTAACTTTTCAGTTTGTATTCCACCCCTTCTGCCAATGCCTCTTTTCTTTCAGATATGAACATTGCAGGGTGGTTTTGGTTTATGGGTCCTTTTGTTTTACATGATCTGGTTTATTTGGTAGAAGTGGAATGTGGGAGAAAATGATAGGGTTTAGTTTGCTTTCACTAATCACTGTGTTGATACTTTACGAGACTGATGGCTTTTCTTCAACAGCACAACTGGCCAGCTTTCCAGGAAGGCAGTGGAAAGTATGTCCAGGAACTTTGAGAAATTTCACTGACATTGTGACTTATTTCATCAACTTCTTGATCTTTCTGCTATTATGTCACTGCAGGTTTCACTCGTACAATAACTTCAGGCAAGAATCTTGTTATAGTTGCTGTACATGTAACCTAAGCCTACCTCATAATTTCTTGTGTGGTGCAGTATTGCCATTTTTTTGTGTATTTTTTGCCTTCCTTTATCTCTTTGGTTTGATCTTAGCTCAAGAGCATAAACAAAGTCAGTGTTTGGAGCAGGAAATATATACTATTTACTTGCTACAAAATGTGCCTACTGTTTTGCTAGGAAGACAGTAGTGAGGGTAAAAAAATCATGGGTTCAAGAATAACCTATTATGATACTTATTAAACAATTCATACTGGCCAGTTGATTACATTTCACAACCATCAAAAGGACCCAGCATGTACAGAGTTTGTCATGCTTACTTGTGATGTTTCTACCAGTATTTTTCTCTAAAACATGAACAAGCAAATCTTCAGTCAAATAGAATGGGTAAGTTCTTATCAGAGACATTCAGAGCATAACAGCAACTGCCCATCTGTGTTTTATGAGAAATAAATAATACACAGAAGAGAAAATAAACTCTGGGAAATAATATCCAGACATACAAAAATGGCTCTGATGGGGAATAAAAGCATCCTTTCATTGTTTTCATAGATCAAAAGCTAAAATCAAGGCTAATATGTACTATTCACATAATTAAAGAAGCAACTGTCTATTTTTTGAAAATTGAAAAATGAATCCAGTCGGTGGTGGCACACGCCTTTAATGCCAGCACTCGGGAGGCAGAGGTAGGCAGATCTATGTAAGTTCGAGATCAGCCTGGTCTACAAGAGCTAATTCCAGGACAGGCTCCAAAGCTACAAAGAAACTCTGTCAAAAAAAAAGAAAATTAAAAAATGTAATGCCAATGCCAGCTAATTGGGCACTGAGTTCAGGAGCAACTTGGGAAACTTAGTGAAATCTTGCAACTTTTTAAAATTTAGCTTAACTATTTCTGGATTAACATAAAAAGAAATTAATTTTAAATTGAGCTCTGCTGAGCTTTTATTTATTATTCAGGAAATCGGATTAAGTCAGGTCCATGTTTCTATGCCACTGGAAATTCAGAGAAGTATAAAGAAGTCTTCTGCAATGAGGCCCACATTGAAATATTTTAGATTAGTTTTGTAGAAACACAGACCACTTAAATAGCCTTAACAAATAAAAAAAAATATATTAAACCAGAGAGCTGTTGCTTAAATTAAACAATTTCCAGTAATGACACACACAGGATTCAGTACCTTTCTCTCTCTGATGGGTCAAATCAGGAATTTTCGAGGTATGGTTTTAGCTGCTTCAGACTCAGTTCCAGAACTTGGAATTGCTGATAACAGACACAAGCATCCCCCATGGCATGTGGATGGAGATTTGGGTATAGTGACTAAATTAGTGAGGTCCTAGAGCCCACGCTCTCAACACCACCTTCCACTGACTTTCTGAAGGCAATCCACCTTCCACAGAGCCCAGTGACCTCTCCCCCCATATGACAGGCTGCTCTTTTCTCCTTGAAGAAAGTTTGCATGATCTTTATAAAAACTATTAACAATAAAGCACAAATCAAATATGAGTTTTAAGTAGATACATAAATTATATTTGCCACCAACATAACGAGACAGCTGTTCAAAATGTTTAAAATATTGTATGGAAGTCATACATAGCTAAGGTGTTCTTATTTGAAATTATATTGTTGGATGATCTAATATCCCCTTGCCATAGTATATGGGGTTATTTCTAAGGAAGGAGACACACGCTGTGCAGTGAATACGCTTGACTTTGAAACAATGATATTAATAAATTCCTGTATTTCTCCAGTCTTCTGCTTTGGCTACACGTTACCTAATATACTCTTATAAGGTGATTGACATAACAGGATGAGACTTTTACTTTTCATGTTGAATAGGTTCCTTCATTTCACAAAGAATATACATTAATGTTTCATAAACTACATATGGAGATAGCTTGCAATGATATTTTAGAAAGCCCCATAGACGTGGGATGATTTGCCTCCACTTCATCATCGAATGAAAATGAAATACTGGTTTTGAGACTGAGAAAAAAAGACCAAGCTAGTTGAATTACTCACATTTGAAGGTTTCCAGTTCAAATGTCTCACAAGCTCATTTGCAGCTGGGTTGCAGCAGGTTCTATCCGCCTCTGTTTAATGAAACTCATGCTGAAAATCTCAGTTGGAAGTTCAGGGAATCAGACCCATTCATCAAACCTCATCATAATTATTTAATAAGCAACATCAAATGTTCACTCAAGTCTTTAACTCATCAGTTCAGTTATCACAGCTTAGTGCCTGTGAACATCATTTACAGAGTGTCCCGCTGAACTACAGAGGATACAAATAAACCCCATAAATTAAAGCAACCCACAAAATAACCTCCTGATGGCTTGCCCCCTGGCTCACCTTTTCAGTGTTCAAATGAGTTTTTCCAATGGGCTCTCACCAGAAAGGTGAGATGTGCTATTTAGCTGGCAATAGTCAGTGGGGGGGGTGGAGAGGGACTGGGGGAGTGCCCGTGTGTGTGTGTGTGTGTGTGTGTGTGTGTGTGTGTATGTATGTGTGAGCCTTTTGATGGATATACAGGCACTGCTGTATAAGAAAAGATTCCAGACCACCAAATCTCCACCTCAGTCTTGGACACCTGAGAACCATACACCTTGCTGTGCACCACCCACAGTTAGTGACTCCAGCTCCTGTCAGTTGAGGACAGTGCTCAGAGATTTGTGCCTTTCACAGGTGACTCTACTATCAAACCTGAGCTCCACCCACACCCACACCACTGGGGTATCATGAAGAACCGTGTTCCTTCGACAGGTAACACGATCCAGACCTTTGGGATTCAGCGCGTGCCACCTGAGAACTGTGAAGAGCCAAGTCTGCCTCCCACACAGAGCACTACCCAATGCCATCACAATCTGAGCCTCCACTGCCAGTGGGCCATGTGAAGTGACTCAGATATATCTTCAACAGAACCTGACAGCTCTGTTATCATTCATTTGTGTGGTCAGAAGTTTTCCCTTGCCCTAGATGAGCTAGGAAACCTTCTGATTCTCTAATAGACACATCAAACATCAACACTGAAGCCCCCCAAACTGAGCCTCAAACACCACTTAGCTAAGAACCGTGTTCTGACAAGTTGGGGTAACAGCACACAGAGATACAAATACCCACTCACAAAATGTGGGGCTGATACTCATTTTACAGTGCCAGTGACCCAACTCCAGATGCCCAGGTACCAGCACAGAAACTCAAATAGTACAAAATGAAGACAATACAGCTCAACCACAGATTAGTACTTTGTAGTAATATTCCCTGAGGAAAGCTGCTTAGACGGCACAGGGGACAGCGATTTCAGAATAGCAACTACAAATATATCCAAGTAAGAACAAATAGTTGAATGAAATAAAGGAAACAACTCGGGGTATAAAATAGAATCAAATAGAAAAGTTATCAAGAAGACAAAAACTGAAATAAAAATTCTGAAGAAAAACTTAATTTTTTAAATTAAAAAAACTTAATAATAAAATGGAGTGGGTGGAAGACAGAATATGGAGGCTTGAGGATAAGGTAGAGAGGAATTGGATGACTTATTTAAAAAATGATAAATGATAAAATGAATGGAACATGCAGACAGGATGAGACACTATAAAAAGACTAAACCTCTGAGCAATGAACGTAGAAAAAGGAGAGAAAACCCAGGTCAAAGGCACAAAAATGTTTTTTTAACAAAGTCATAGGAGATAATTTTCCAAATCTAAGAGAAAAGATACATATAAAAGTACAAGAAGGACACAGAAACCAAGTTGACAACACCAGAAAATAAATTCACCTTGTCATAAAATGATCAAATCATAAACATACAGATTAAAGAAACAGTATTTAAAGATGTCAGAAAGACCAAGTTATACACAAAGGCCAGTATACTAGAACAACAGCTTATTTTCCCATGGAGCCTTTACAAACCGGACAGGCTTGATCATTGTAATAAAATTTGTGAAAGACTGTAGATGTCAGCCTAGACTATTATACACAGTAACGTTATCTTTTAGAATTGATGGAGAAAAAACTTCCCATGAGTACAGCAGGTTAAGGGAATTTATTACTATCAACCAGCCCTAGAGAGAATACTAAAATGAATACTTAGGATTGAAGAAAAGAATACAAATATCCAAAAATGCTACAACGTAACAATGTTGGGGCAGTGACTTAACAAAATAAGACAGACAAAACAACAAGCAAAGAGAAACCACCACAAAATCAACAGAATGGCAGGGTTAATTCACATATTTCAATAGTGATTTTGAACATCAAAGGCCTCAATACCTCAATCAATGGTCTCAGACTAACAGACTGGATTTAAAACATTTTCCACCATTTTGCTACCTCTAAGAGATACACTTTACCAAAAAATATAAACTAGATTAGAGTGAAATGATTGTCAAAGCATACAAAGTAAAGAACCAAGCAAAAAATAGCTGACAAGATAAACTTCAAGCCAGAGTTACTCAGAAGAGACAAAGAAGTCCCTTAGTACTGATCAAGAGAACACTCCATCAACAGACATTACAGTCATAAACATGAGTGCCCCAAATTCTAATCTTCATAAAGCAATGTTACTAGATATAAAGTAACAAACTTACTTCAGCATATTAATTAATAAGCAGACTTAAACATTCCGGTTTCACCAGTATGTCTAGACATAAAAAAACATAGAAGCAATAACACTAAATAATACCACAGATCATATAGACTTAACTGATCTATACAGAACATTCCATCCAAATGCTGGGGAGTACCCTTCCTTCTCTCGGTCTTTTCATGTTGAGCTCTGTTTTATTGCACAGAGTCACAATATATAGCAAGTGATTATATGATATCCCACAAGTTAATATGGCTATTGATAGGCACACATATCTTTGTCTCCAGCCACAAATGAAATAAAGAAGCAACCTGTCTCCATACAAAGGTTGTGCTGACTCTGGTACAATCCTGGAGCCTCATAGCAGTGAAGAGTGTTTTGTGTAAAACTCAGTTTCTGTTGGCAGCAGATATGAAGTGTTAGGACGGACACTCAGGTACTCATGAGTCTCTTGTGCCACACGTGTAAGAGAAGGGCCACTTTAAAAGCTTTCCAGAGAGTTCTTCAATCAGGTTTGCTTTTTCAAAATACCATCATACTGTTAGCATCTATTAATTACATTCTGACATAGAAGTTTGGATCAAAGTGAATCTGAATATTTTTAGTCAAACTTGAGTTTACAGAAGACAAAAGCCTATCCCTGTAATACACTGCAGTTTAGTCTTCAAGCGTTGCAGAGTGACAAGCATGCTTAAAAATTAAAAATCATTTAAAAGTTTTAGTAATTGTTTTTAAATGCTTCGTGATTGAGAGGGCAAAAGCCAAAGCATTTTACTCATAGTCCTCATGTGTTTCATAGAAGTTTTTGACAACTTAAACCTCTACTATCCGCATGGAGTATAGAGACAAAAACAGCTTCTCTGTGCTGAGCACCTGGATTCTCAAGGGTGCACACATGTGAAAAATTGGGATCAGGAATCAAGGTGCCAGCTTTCATTTGTGAGCCTTCACTTCCGTCAAATCATGATTCAAGCCACAATACATTACTCAAGTACATCTGGGTCAAATCTTATCTTCTGAGTCCTCACATCTATATCTTAATTTCTCCACTGCTGTATCTAACACAACATCATCGAAGCAGTGTTCCTTCAAAGCTGTTGAGCTGCATCGTTGCCGGTCCAGTGTTTACTATGGCCCTCAAACTTTACAGCTGAAAGAGCTTTTAGTTCATTTAACCACCCTTATTAATTTAGAGGTAAACAAATGTTTTGGATTATCAGGCACAGAAACTTCTAGCAAACTTCAGTTGAGGGCCTGATTTCAGGATGTTAGGTGTATGTACACCCATAGTTGTATGCAATTACTCAGAAAAATTACAAGCTATTGGTAAGAAACCCACCTGCAAAGATGAGGGATGCTCCAGGTATAGTAATGGCTCATGCCTTTAATCTCAGCACTCTGAAGACAGAGGCAAGTGTATCTCTGTGAGTTCAAGACCATCCTGAGCTAGTTGGTGAGACTGTCTCCAAAAGCTCAAACTGGGGAGGCTGAAGTGCATTGGTTAGTATGCGCAAGGGCCTGGGATAAATTCCTGGCACCATCAAGAAAGAAAAAAAAAAGACAAAACTACATCCTCTTCGCAAATGCTAACAAATAAGCTTAGTTATACATTTACAGATAGCTTTTTTTCAGGATTCATAAGCTAGTTCTCCAGAATTGATGCTATTAAATTTGAGTTGTGCATCATGTTACATTAACCTGAAAAAAATGCCCTCAAAATACACTGTTATTCCTTGGTCCCGTTCGTTTGAGTTAAACACTGCCATCTGAGTTCTTGAAGTCAGATGTCCCTGCTCAGATAGCATCCTCCTAAACTTGTTTTAATGACAATAGCAAAATTTACCCCTTTGATTAAGATTCACTGAAATAATGACTTAGTAGGAAACAAAGCAAGGTCTCAGTAAATACAGAAAAACTGAAGTAACTTCTTGTATCTTTGCTGACCATGGTGAACTGAGGCAGATGCACACTAGCAATAAAAGGCATGAAAAATACACATAGTCACAAATATTAAACAGTTCAGGACTGAATAATGAATCCATCATGGTGGAAATAGAAAGAGGAAATTAAAAATCTCCTGGAATGGTGCTATAACAAAAACACAACCTACAAAAATCTATGGGATACACAGAAAGCAGTCTTTGGGGGGAACTTTTATAAGGTTAAGTGTCTACATTAAAAAGAAAATCAAAGAGAATGCAAATAAACGATTTAATCATGAACCTTGTGGCCTTGGAAGAACAAGAACAAACAACAACCAAAAACAGCAGATTTGGAGAAATAATCAAGATCTGGGCAGAAATTAATAAAAAGGAAATGGAAAAAAAGCAATAAAATGAGACAATAAAAGGGAGAGTTAGTCTTTGAGGAGCTTAATAATTTTGACAAACCTTCAGCCAAATCAACCAAAAGAAGCTCAGGAAGGGCCTGAATTAATAAATTAGAGATGAGAAGGCACTATTCCAAAGGCATCAATGAAATCCAGAAGAGTTCAAGGATACACTTCAAATACCATTCCAAAAATTTGGAGAAGTTAAATGAGATGGATGAATTTCTTTTTATTATTATTAAAAATTTCCACCTCCTCCCCTCCTCCCATTTCCCTC
>LOJH01053129.1:0-10726 GCA_001685095.1 Ellobius talpinus
GCACTGAAACTGTAGACAGCTTTTGGTAGGCTGGCCAGTTTTACTATATTAATCCTATGGATCCATGAGCACAGGAGAACTTTCCATCTTCTGATATCATCTAATCTTCTTCAATGTCTTAAAGTTTTTATTATGCAAGTTTTTTACTTGCTTGGTTAGAGTTATCCCAAGATAGTTTATATTATTTGAGGCTATTGTGAAAGGTATTCTTTTCCTGAATTATTTCTCAGTCATTCGCCATTTGTAAATAAGAAAGTTACTAATTGTGCATGTATGTGTGTGTGTTAATATTGCATAGTGATATTTGGCTAAAAGTATTTATCAGCTTTCAGAGTTAACTCATGGAGTTTTTGGAGTCTTCTATGCATAACATCATATAGCTTGCAAATAAAGACACTTTGACTTCTGCCTTTCCAATTCGTTTCCCTCTGCTTTCCACTTGTGCTATTGTTCTAGGTAAGACTTCAAGGACTGTATTAAATAGGTTTGGGAAAAGTAGACATTCTGTCTTGTCTTGATTTCAGTGGAAGGACTTTGAGTTTCTCTGCACTTAAGTTGATGTTGTCTATGGGCTTGCTGTAAACTGACTTTATTATGCTGAAGAATGTCCCTTGTATACCTAATCTCTCCAAAACTTTTCATCATGAATGGGTGTAAGATTTTGTTAAAGGCTTCTTCTAAGTCTAATGATTGTATGTTTTTCTTTCTGGTTGTTTATATAGTTGATTCTATGTATTATTTACATATGTTGAGCCATCCCTGTATATCTGGAATGAAACCTACTTGTTCATGGTGAATGATCTTTTTTTATGTGTATGAATGATCTTTTTGATGTGTTCTTGGATTTGGTTTGCTAGTACTATTCAGAATTTTTGTGTCTATGTTTATGAGGGAAACTGGTTTTAAATTCCTGTTTCTTGATGTTGGGTTTTTATGTAGTTTGAGTATCAGGGTAACTGTGACTTTATAAAACAAATTGAGCAATGAATGCTCCCTCTGTTTCTATTTTGAGGAGTATTGAGGTTAACCTTTCTTTGAAAGTCTGGTAGATGTCTACACTAAAACCATCTGACCCATGGCTCTTCCTTTTCTTTCTTTGTCTCTCTCTCTCTCTCTCTTTATTTTGTTCTTTTCTTTCATTCTTTTTTTCTTTTTCTTTTTAGTTAGTAGACTGTAAAGACCTCTTATATTTTACTAGGGGTTATAGGCCTGTTTAAATTGCTTGTCTTTTCTTAATTTGACCTTGGTAAGTTCTATATCTTTTTTATTGTTTTATTGAGCTATACATTTTTCTCTGCTCTCCTCCCTTTCTCCCTCTCCCCTTCTGCTCTCATTCTTAGAGTTTGTAGAACATCTTTCCAGGGCCTTCCAGTTTTTAGAGTCTCCACTGAGAAGATTAAGTGTTATTCTAATAGTTTTGCCTTTAATATTTCTTGGTATTTTTCCCTTGAATCTTTTAATGTTATTTCTTTGTTCTGCTCATTTAGTGTTTTGATTGTTATTTCCAGATGGGAATTTCCTTTCTGGTTCAATATATGTGGTGTTCTGCAAACTTCTTGTACCGTTTTAGTCATCCTCTTCTCTAGGTTAGGGAAGTTTACTTCTGTGATTTTGTTAAAAATATTTTCTATGTCTTTGACCTGGGTTTCTTCTCCTTCCTCTAGTCCTATTGTTCTTAGATTTTTGTCTTCTTACAATGTCCCAGATTTCCAGGATGTTTTGTGCCAGGATATTCTTAGATTTAACATAGGTTTCTATTTCTTCTACCCTGTCTTCAAGGCCTGAGATTCTCTCTTGTATTCTGTTGGTAAAGTTTGACACTGTAGTTTCTGTTCAAGTTTCTATTTTTTTTTTTATTTCCAGATTTCCTTCAGTTTGGGTTTTCTTTATTCATTCTATGTCTACTTTCAGGTCTTGAACTCTTTTATTCCTCCCCTTGTTCTTTGTTTGTATTTTAGTGGATTTCTTTAAGGGATTCACTAATTTCTTCTTTAAGGACCTCTAGCATATCCATGAAGGCTATTTTAAATCCTTTGTCTTGTGCTTCTGCTATGTTGTAAATCTCAGAGCCTATTGTGGTAGGGTTGCTGGCCTCTAGTGGAGATATATTTTCCTGGCTCTTTTTGTGTTTTAACACTGGAGTCTAGGCATCTGGATTTCGGGTGATTGTAATTCTAAATACTGATATCTAGTCTTGACTTTTGGTTGGTTTTTGTTTCTCCTTTCCACTGCTCTCTCTGCTGTATGAGTGTGTTGGCTGGCTGTTGCTTGGTAGGGAATTCTGGGATTCTGCTTGGTATACCCATTGGAGGTTCTGCATAAATTTTTTTCTAGGTATTGGGAGCTGACATTTGGGATAGGGATGGACTGGTGAGGTGGAGGTCCTAAAAGATCCTACAGGAGGGAAGAAAGCAAGGTGTTCTATGAGGACCGGTTAGTCCCTGGGAATGAGGACAGAGGTAGATGAGTAGTCGCAACAGGCAGTCTGCTGTAGAGCTGGTAATGAGACCAGGGGATTAGGTTTGGAGAAGAGGGCAAAATGTAAGGAAATGAAGCTCTCAAACCTGCTTAGCTGGCCTACTAGCTTCTCTGGCAGGCTTGGCTGGCAGAGTCCCAGGGAATATGTGCTGGAGTTTGGGGCTATGATAACAGGGATGAGTAAGGATCTGTGTGTAAGTTGGAGACGGTGACTGGGGGAGTGGTGGGCTGGGCTGCAGCAGGTGGTCTGCCACACAGATGGTGCTGAGACGGGGGATAGTAGTTAAGGGAGAAGTGAGGATCCACAGTCAGGCTACCTGCATTAGGGGTGGGAGCATGCATTGCATTCACTTGTTTCAGCTCTAGCACCCCATCTGGTGCGGATCCACGCAGGCCCTGCACATGCTGCCTCTATCTCTGTGATTTAAATTTGCTTAGAGGGCCTTGTTTCTTTGGTATCCTCCATCCCCTCTGGCTCTCACACTTTTTCTGCCTCTTCTTCCAAAGGGTACCCTGAACCCTGAAAGTAGAAATCTGATGGATACAATTCCATTTAGGGTTGAGTGTTCCAAGGTCTCTTATTCTCTGCATATTATCTGGCTGTGGGTCTCCATGGCTGTTCCCATCTACTACAGGAGGGAGCTTCTCTGTTTATTCTTAGAGACAGGGTTGATCTGTATAGTTAAGTATCTTTTTTATTCTATAGGCATCCAGATTTTGAGCAGTTTTAAGTCCTACCTCAGGAGAGTGTGTAACGCCAGTTGCTAAGGCAGAATGACTACATACAGGCACACATCTTTCCTGTAACTGATCTCAATGGAGAAAACACTCAATGTGGAACGAGTGCTTTTACTTTATGACCCCTGTACTGAGAGTTTCTGGATTATGAATTGCTTTCTATGATTTTTTAAGTGGGAGGAAGCTAATTTAATAATAGCTCCTTTCAAGTTTATTCTTTGCTATTAATATATACTAAATTTTCACGTGATGAGGAACATGGAAATACATAATTCTTTACAAATTTCTGCTTTCTGATAACTTCATCTAACTCAACAGATAAAAGCTAGTGATGGAGGAGTTGCTTAGGGAAGTCAAACTTATTCTTACATTAAAGTTTATTAACTTTAGTTTCTTTATTTGGTATTAATTTTTCCTATTAAAAGTTTAGTCTCAAGTCTATGATATTTGCACTGATGTCCTTGGAAGTATTGTTATTCAATAAGCATTTACTGAGGGTCTAATATGTATAAGGTACAATGATAGGCAGTGGAAAAAATCCCTCATCTCAATGTTATCAGAAGCTATCTAAGCACAAAGATACATTGACAATGAACAGGGTTCAGAGTTCTGGGATGAGAAGAAAGGCACATTCAAAGTACAGATAGAAGACATCCAGCCCCAACTAGGAGAATCAGAACTCAGTTCTTAAAGAAAGTGTTTAAAATATTAAAAATAAGAAAGCAAAATGCTTCAGAAATAGCTTTTAGGAAAATACTTCAGATGAAAAAACCCAGTGTGACTGAATAAAAGGCTTATGTTCTAGATCTGGCAAGCCAAATTGAGTTATAGCCCTGTGTTTACAAATAGACAAAGTTCTGTTCTCAGCATATGATCTTTACCTGAAGGGTTCAGTTACTTATTTTATCTCTTGTGTCCTTTCATCTCCATGAAATATATGGAGGTAAACTATATTGAAAGAAAATTGAATTCACAAAGATGAAACACAGAGATGATTCCAAAAAGTAAACATATTCACAAAGCATAGGCGCTCCCAAGAGAAGTGAAAACTAAACTTTGCCATGTGTGTGTGTCTGTGTGTGTGTATGGTAGTGTAAGAACATGAACATACATGTGTGTTAGCATCTGTGAGCACATGCAATTGAAAATGAGAGATCAAGCTGAATAATTCTTTGATTTTCCTTCATTTGCATTTTGAGATAATCTTTTACCAAACTTGGGACTCACTGATTTCAGTAGACTAGCTGGATGGTGAGTTCCATAGTTATGCCTGTCTCTACCCTCCACCTACCAGCATTGGGGATACAGGTGTTTTCCAGATCACCTGGGTTTTATATGGTTGCTAAGCACCTGAAGTGGGGTCTTCACACTTGAACAGCAGGCTTTTTATCCATGAGCCATCTTTCCAGCCTCGTATTTTTTTTATATATTTCAATTAAATATTTCTCCAAATTGTGCCTGGCCATGGAATTCAGCCAAGATAATATACACACAACATTAACATTGGAAAGAAAACATATACCATCTATATTTGCTTTCAAATCAAAGAAGCTAACAGAATATAGATTTGTTTCTTAATTGAGACGCTACCCTATTTCAGTGTTTGTAAAAATCATCGCTTTAACAACCTGTGCAAACCAGCTTGACAATGAATACAATTAAATTGCATGTAAAATTAATTGCCAGATTCCAAAAGCAACAGAGTACTAATTTTTATGGAATAGTCAACTGAATTTGGAAGTGTCGAGACAACATTTTCATTTGACAGGAGAGGAAAAGGTTGTGTCTTAAAGGTTTCTTGAATCAGCCTAGGACAAGCAAAAGAGGGTTAGCTTCCTTCTCAGTCACAAAGGACATGAAAATACTGATACTACTAAGAACAAGGCCAAGTTCCTTTGGGAACAAAGGCATCATTTGTTTCAGAAGCAGCTACCATGATCCATGTGATTGTCCTTCCACTAGCCATTTTATTGAGCATATTCTATGAGAAGCAAAACAGTGACTAAATAAAAAAAAACATTACATCTATAAATGTGTTCGTGTGTTGGAAGGTGATACATGCTCCATATGTAGAAAGGAAGAATCCAGAACAAGAAAAATTCTCTCATATCTCTATCTTTAGAACTGAGAGAAATCAATCTCTGCTGTTTATGATCCACTCAGCCAGCAGTTCTCTATTACAGCAGGTCAAGCTAACATATCATTTCAAAGCAAAAGATTATGCTTATTTAGCCATAAAAGCCTGGAGGAAGTTTCAGGTAGCTCAAGAGAAAGGTACTTCACTGATGCTGATGCTGCCACTGTCAAGCATGATGAAACTTTTATGAAGATTGACAGAAGATCCTGGAAAACAGAAGCAAGTGTTTCTGTTGGTAAATAAGAAATACAGCATAGAGAAATGAGCAGCTCCTTTCTCTTAACTATTTGAACAATTGTAGACAAGCAGGTTCATGATGTTCTAAGTGCCAACCCAGAGTCTCAGGGTTTAGTACAGGAAGGAAAGACAGGACCTTAGTAATAAATTCTTAAAAGCCTGGCCAAGTGTTTGTAACCATTGTATTTTCTGTCCCTTCGATGACATTAAGAGGGAAGAAAAGGAAAGGGAAGTCTTGATTACTTTATATGACATATCCCTAGCTATGACACCACTGTCTATGAAAGTCTACACTTGTGTTTATCACTTTTCATATTTATTTTTAGAGCCATTGTTTTTAAAGTTACAATGCCAAAGAGTATGCCTGCCTTCCATTTCTGGGTTATGAAGATTTGAAGAAGAAAACCAATGCTTAGCCAAAATTTAAGACCCAAAAAGTATCTCCTAGAATCAAAATTTTTAAAATAATTTTGACCTTTTATTAACCCATGGTTATTTTATTTCTTATTTTCATGATAAATTTGTTTTGTGCTCCATATTTTTTATTTCAAAATGACATTACAAATAATAAGCTTAATAATATATTTTAAAGTAGCTCAAGCATTTCTTTCTTGCTTTCAACTATGGCATTAATATGAACTATTGGAATTATATAAAAAAGTCCCCAATCCAAAGAAAACGCTAAAACTGTCAGCAGAAAACATTTACCTTGATAACAGCTAGTGCTCAGATCAGAAGAATTCTGATTTACATTTGTGAGATAATCAGCTTTCTAAACCCAACATCAAAGTGGAATACAGAAACTGTAGGCATTTTTTTTCAGTTTTCTTCCCTATCTTTCATCTTGAGCTACTTTCCATAGAAAATAAGCTAATACTTTTGGAATCCATGTAAGCATTTTTACTTTTATAGACTAATTACTTTGTTTATTTGTGTATCTTTTTGTGAGTGGGTGTGTGCCTGCCACAGCACAGATGTGCAAGTCAGCGGACAACTCACTGTACCCTCTTTATATCACCTGGGCCCTAAGAATTATACTTGAGTTATCAGGATTGGTGGTAAGTGCCCTTACCTCCAAGCCACAGTGCTGGCCTTGAAATCATAATAATTTTGCAGGATAATTTGTGGTTCTAAATAATCATATTTAAATTTTATCCCCAAAGTACTTGTGTTTTTACCAGACATTTGGAAGGTGATATAAGCAGCCAAAGTAAATATAGCACAGGGTGGAAATAGAAAGACAAACATGTTGTTTCTCATGTTTCAAATATATATTATGAACACCTGAATTAAATTTTCATCCTTTCCCTTTTTTGCAACTTATATGTGGAAAAGGTAAAGTCAAATTTGAGCTAATCAATGAACCAAAGAGCCTCTCCTAGAGTTACCCTCACAGGCGTGGATTCCATGCTGTCAAACCTTTGAGTCATAGTCTCTGTCACCACATAATTGTTTCATAGTGATAACTACAGTCTCCAGACTTGTGCTCTCTGCTGACTGCTCATGATGCATGTTAAACTGGAAAACATGGCCTGTGTGCCAGTGAGCACCGGAGAGGCTTTCCTGAGCATCCAGAAGCATGCCCTTCGGAACTTCACCAAGATGCGTACAAATGTTTCTATGTTTGCCATCCCCAATACAGAAAACTAAGCTTGAATAGTGTTCCTCCTCTTCTTTTCCCCTAGGAATTCAGGCTAAAGCATTTAATGTCTGTGTGACAACAGAAATCCTAGAGATGGAATTTCAAAATGAGCTCGCTTGGTTGCTGGTAAGAAATATGAACGGAAGGGGTTGATGAGGATGCTCCTCCTACCTTTTCCTGAATGGGCAGAAATCAAATGAGTAACAGCACAAGTGTGTCTCCCACCACCCTAGACACCCTTATACTTGTTCTCGTGTTTGTGTGCACAGCCATTACTTTTGAATCAGTCACAAAATCTACTTTTTAGATCTGATGGCTTATTGTTTAAATCTCTTGTCAGATTTATCTATTTCTATTTTATGAATGTTTTGCCTGTATATATATATATGCATGTATATATGTGAGTCTTGCTGAACTAAAATAAATATGTCAGCATGACTGGCTAAGTCTGGAGACAGCAGGGAGAATCCTTTGGCTTCTGCCCACCACACATAACCATTGATGTATGGCCTCCATCTTCAGAGCTTGGCAATGTCTGATTACATACCCATGTCAATTCTCTCTGGCCCCACTTCTGTTGTGCCATCTCTTAGTGGGTCTATTATCAAGAAATGGACTCTCTGTCTTAAATGTTCTTGCTGTTAGGCTGGATTCAATTAGGTAATTAAGGCTATTTTCCTTTCTTGAACTCCTTAACTCTTTTTACATCCTCAAAGTTCCATTTTTTCCATGGAAATCAGCATGTTCACATAGTCAAGGTTTTAGGATATGAATATCTCTTTTGTCATTATTTTACCTATCATATCTTCTATTTAATATGAGCACAGGTCCCACTGATGCAGTAAGCATCATCAAGGTAAAACCATTTTTCATGAGAGTAAGGTGATTATTGAGAATAGCAGAAAGAACAAAAATATTCGAGTATGACATTATCAGTCAGCTTCCAAGCAAGAAATTGGCCAATGTGGGGGGTGGGTACATCTGGAAAACTCCATCTGGATGGGCTTTTGTCGCTAGAACCTAAGGCAGTTCTTGAGGACACTTTAGGATAAACTGGAGAAATTTTTCATTATGGGAGGTATAAACCTGATTCAAATTTTCTATCTCTGTTTCTGTCTCTCTTGGTCTCTGTGTGGGGGGGTATGTATGTGTGTGTGTTTTGTGTTTCAGCATCATGTATTTCTATGCTATGAATGTATTCAAAATGGTTCCTGGGAGGAAACTCTGGCAATATTCTAAGTTCAGCTGCCTTTGCTCCGGGGGGCTGATCTGGGCCTTGTCTTTGATATCGTGCTTCTCAAAGCACCATCCTGACTTTCTGAAGTATGAGAGCCATGGAAGAAAGACGTGCCAAGCCCAGTTCTCATTATCACTGAGCAGGCGCTCTTAAGGAAAGTCTGGAAACACTGTACCAATGCCAAAAAGGCAATAAGAAGTGCTCTGTCTGGGGATTGGGAACAGCTTTCCATTGTCTGACCTCAATTAGAAAACACCAGAAGTATTTCTAAGGATTGCTTTTGAGGAGGGCTGAAGTGGCTTACTGGATGCTGAAGCTAATCCTTCCTTAAACTGAAGTTCTTGCCATTTGTGGTCCGGTGACCTCCTTTTTCACATATTTTCAGAAACATTCATGAATTTAACAAGGCTTGCTTACTCTTTGGAGTTGGTGGTTGAATTTGAGCTAGTGTTTACCAGAAATGAGGAAGAAAATTGAATGAAAAATAAATGTAAGAAAATTTAGTATTGTAAAAATAACTTTAAAAATCCCATAAGCATAAGATTAAAGCATTTTAACGTAAAATGAAAAGACTCCCTAGAAATTTTGTCATTAATATTCCCATGGGGAGCCTTTTAAGATCTATTCTCTCCAATAACCATCTATGTGTTATATGTATATTTATGTTTTACACATAAAATAATATTTCACTACTCCCTCTAGAACCAATATTGATGTGCAATATTTTCCCTAATTAAGAATGTGTGGCATGAATTACAGGGCCATGCCTCACCCACTATCTAGTGTTTTATATTACTATAATCCTACATTTTAAAAATAGAGGCTTCTCATGTTATAAAGATTACAGTATGAACATAAAAAACAACCAGCACCCACTGTCCATTATGGAAAATTGTCAGTATTCCCCAGTACCTCTCTGTGCATCCTTACACACACACACACACACACACACACACACACACATACACACACACTCATAATTCATGGCCAGTTTTCTATGTGAGCTGGCATATTATAATGACAGTATTTATATTGCAAAATACATCATTATCTAGTTACAAATGTCTCATAATTTAAGTACAGAATAGTTGTGGTTTTGTAATTTATTTTTGAAAGAATGAAGTTCACTAAGATATAGGGCCTTGGACATCATTTCACACCTAGCTGAGTCTCTCCTTGAGATGCATGCCTGCAGGTACAATTTGTAAGCAAACACAATGTATTTTGTCAGAAATTTGAAATGTGAGGCTGAATGGTACGTTAACATTTGTTGCCCTTTCAAAACCCCACTATCATAGAAAAGCATGGCTCTGGGCAATTGAGCAACATCTTCATCCAGATGACTGGCGTATTTTTAGAGGGGGTAATTGTTCAGTTGGGATAGAAGCCCCTTTGAGTAAGCATCACTTAGAAAGAGATTTGTAATGTGCTCAGAATGTTACAAGCATAATGACGAAGCAAAAAATATAGGGATCGTGTGTGTGTGTGTGTGTGTACAAAGAAGTGAAGAATATGGCTTTAATACACTTCATTTTTTGTTCCATTCTAATTTCCCTTTTAGTGCTATTTATAAGTTGGCCACATATTTCAAACTAGCTTCTGTACATGAATATCTGTACATGTCAGAGATACCTGCAACAATGTATCTTTAAAAATCATTTTTATGTATTGTTCCTCATGAATTTATCAACAACTTTTTATTGAGCAATTAGTAGGTGATGGCGCTATTGCCAGCCAGGGAGATATAGTCATGCTTAAAAGCTAGTCCCCACCATTGGGAAATTTATGTTTCAATGGAGGGAAACCAGTTAACATAAATAAATAAGAAGGCAATTAGAGATGGATTCTATAAAAGCCAGTGCAGCTGTGAGCAAGCAGCATGGTAGATAGGCAGAGGAGTGGCCATTTTTAGATAAGATGATCAGGAAAACAAAATCCTTTCAATAATTAGGTGACATTTAATCAGAATTTCAAAAATAAAGGAGGATACTATGTAGATGTCAGGAGTAAGAAACTATAGGCAGTGGGAGTGCTTCCCTCAAGTGCAAAGATTCTGAGACCAGAACAGGGCTGGCAGTTTAAGACTTGGAGAAGACCAGTGTGGTTGGGACACAGTGAAATTGGAAGAGAAAACTGGACTGAAAACTGTTACTGGGTTTAGTTCATGCCCAGTAACATAAGACTCCAAATAACATATTATGAGTCACTACACCCATCCATTCAACAGTTTGTTAGATCACCTGAAATGTCACAGTCC
>LOJH01053129.1:11077-23314 GCA_001685095.1 Ellobius talpinus
TTACAATTTATTATACTAGCGCGGTTCTGGAGGAAACAGAGGGCTTTAGATGGGGCTCAGGGGGTAAAAATTTATCTACATGAGTATAATGCAAAAATCAGTTTCTTTTAAGTCTAAGATTGTTTTTCTTTCAGTAGCCTGTTAATGGCATCCTGTTGTTGCAAATATGGTGTTATCTTGAAATTAATCAGTCACCTGCATTAGTGCATTGCGTCCTGGAATTCAGTACCACAGCTTTTCACCCATCTCCTGAAATGCACAACAGTGAACTTTTGTTGACATAGGTCCGACTTCCTGTCTTCTGTAAAGTTCTGGACTTGCCTGTATGCTAGAGGATTAGAACATTAAGAGAAGCTTGTTAGAAATCTGGGGACAAAGTAGGTTAGAGGGGGTGGGGGTGTCAGTTCAGACCCATGGGTACTTTTCATGCTCATTTGGTCAGTTTTGAATTTCACTTGCTGGTAAATCGCAAACAATTGTGTTTTGTTTCTCCTCTAAATGGCAAATTCAGTGTGGGGAAAAGAACAATTGCTGGTATTGTCTCCTATGGGTGTATGACCAATTTTACACAAATGAGCAGAATCAGATCTTCCCAGTGGAATCTGTTCACAATAGTGCACAGAAAATTCAGACATCCAGAGGCTGTGGCTTCCTGTCAGTTCCCCATATGTGCCCAGTGTCTCCATTATCTCCTACCATCAGGATGTCCTGTGACTGTTCCAAGCCACTTGCTGGGCTGTGTCTTTGGAATGCTCTTATTCTTGGCTATATTCTGGTTCTTTGGGGGTGATTGTGGAAGAATTTGAAGACAAAGACTTGATTGCCAAGGAAGCCTATCTCCAAGGTAACACTAAATTCTTATTGGCTGAGAACAGTTTGTCTTCCTTCTGTGAGTCTTTTGGTATTTGGAAAACAAGATTGGGGCAAATTTGCTTGGGAACATTCAGAGTCGCCAAAATGGAAAAGGCAGCACAGATGCCATTTACCTCAAGTGCTCGTTTGTTCTGTGGAGCTTGTACCTGCTGAGCAGCCCAAGGCATCACCCCATACCCTGTTCCTGCTCAGACAATTTTCCTCTCAAGCTGTGCTTTTCCAGCACTGCACACCTTTGTTTAGTTTGTGCCTAAGAAGCAGGCTTAGCTTCTATGTACTTTGACTGGATATTTTCCCTTATTTTAGTTCTTACAAAACCTCCTTAGCTTTTCACACCGCAGAGAATCATTGTTTGTATCAGTACCTGATGACTATATTAGATACTCCCTTAATCTATTCCTTAAACCATACTGTTGAGTTGAAATTCATATCAGGATGTTCAGAAAGAAGGGGTAACATGAAAGTTTCTATCTTGCAATTTGTTGTTTTATAAAACTTCCATTCCTATTTTAAACCATACATCAAGCAAGATGGTAGGGAACTAGAGATATGGAAGAGACGGTTTATTTAAAGAACAGTAAGGCCACTAAATAAGCAGTAACGCAATGCAGGTGTCTCTAGAGGTGGTGACCAAAAGAAAAAAGGGATCTCAATGAGCATTATTATTCTATGACCTTTAGGAAGCAATCCTTGACTGAAAATCAACCTGGAATTTGAAGGCTAAGAAGGAAAGGCAGCACAGGAGCACATGATGTTGGAAGAGCACTTGGCAGGAAAGCCCTAAATGGGATTTCTGGGGTCTGACTTCCTGAAAGAGAAGCTTCAGTCTGATGAGGGGTTACCATGGAAGCACGCTCTGGGACGCTTGGCTTAGGAAGGCAGTGGAAACCCTTCTTCATCCTATTATGCAAAGGTGTTCCAGTCAGATGCCTTCACCAAGACAGAGTACTTGAAAAGGAAGAAATATTTATCACCACTGTCATTTGCAGAGATTTAAGTCTATGATCCTGTGGCAGCAAGGTAGGTCAAAATGGCAGCATGTGGCTGAGAAGGTCATTTGATTAGTGCTAGTCAAGAAACAAAAAAGAGAGGGAGACCAGAGTCCTGATACCTCCTCCTTCAAGAGCATGTTCTGAGTAACCTAACTTTCTTTCTTTATCTCTCAGTTCTTAACAGTACTATCACCTCAAAATGGAGCCATGGTCTATACCTAGATCTTTAACACATAGGCGTTTAGAGGTTCAAACCTGAGCCCAAGATGTTGTCAAGATTGAAATAGAGAAGTATGTTTCTGACAGAGTCAGCGTTAACTTAATAGGACAACTAAATTCTTATAAAGGTTCTCTATATCTAAATGAACACAAAGAAAAATGTTTCTGCATATATATGATATAGATATATGCAAATATATGATTTAGAAATTATATGTTCAGATTAAGCTTATCTTCATGTCTTTATATTTTCACCTTTGATTAAAATGTCTATAAGGTGAGGTTTAAGTTTTGTGTTAATAGTTAAACCTGATATTGAGTTAGATGTCCAAGACGTGAATAAAGACTTGGGAGTGCCCTGCAAGGAGTAATGGTACATTATTGTAGACTAAGTGTGTGGTAGTTTGAATTCATTGGCCCCCATAAGCTCATAGGTGGTGATACTATTAGGAGTCAAGCTTTGTTTGTTGGAGTAGGTGTGGCCTTGTTGGAGGAGGTGTGTCATTGTGAGAATGGGCTTTGAGGTCTCATATATGCTCAAACCATGGCTAATGTTTCAGTCTACTTCCTGCTGCCTCTGAATCAGGATATAGCAGCTCCTTCTCTAGTACCATGTATGCCTACAAGCCACCATGCTCACTTCCCTGATGATAATGAACTAAACTTCTAAAACTGCAAGTCTCTACCTCAAATGTTTTCCTTTATAAGAGTTGCTGTGGTCATGGTGTCTCTTCACAGCAATAGAAACCCCAACTAAGGCAGGAAGTATCTTAGTTTCCTATTATTTATGATTTAGATTCAGTATCTGTGTCATCTTCCTAATCTTTTGATTTAAGACATTCTTTGAAAATTCATGCATATAACCATGTATCTTCATCATATCCACTGCTTACCCCCTCTTCCATCTCTCCACAGAAATTGCTCATCACTGTCCCTCCTAACTTCATGTCCTCTTTTTATGCTTATTTAAATTTATTTTTAACACAGTGAGTTCAATTAATACTACTGAAATGTACATGGGAAAACCGATAGGGGAAGGTCATTACCTTTCAGTGGTCACACTCCTAAAGAAAAGAGACTCTCCCGCCTTCATGAACTATCAAGAGGTCTTCAGCTAGGGATGGAGTGTCAGGATCCAACCTGCTTCTCTTCCACTGCATGCTGGAACTTTTACATGACTTGATCAATGACTTTGCATTCTTTTATTTCTCTCTTCCAAGTTGTTTCATTAGTCATGGTTAGGATGTGTTGATATAGATGTTCTATTATTGGTGAGCACTCACAGTTGCTTAGTTTCAGCACTTTGAATAGAAATGCTTCTTTGTATTAACTACTGTCCACTGCAACTAGAAGTGTCAATGAACAAGGTTATGGGAATCATCAATCAATGTATATAAATTTGATAGCATGACCATTGAGAAAACCAACATCAATTAGTTCTTTCCTTTGGCCCATGACTTCCCTAGCCCTGTATTTTGCCCATGTTTATGGTTTTAGGAACAAATTCTCTACTATGAAGGAAACTTCAAATCTAGTGAAGAGAACAGTTCCCTCTTCCTAAAGAGTCATGCTATTATTGTACCAATGAGCATATCTTGCCTGGAATACTGGTATTGTAACACACAGGGCTTATTGTAGGATATGATCACCATTGTCTTTTCTCTTGTAGCAGCTTGCACAGCACCTTATTGGACTATGAAATCTAGTCAGCAGGGAAAGCTCCCTGGTCAGTTGAAAATTGATTTCTTCATGTGCTGAAAGCAAAATGTGTGGTGTCTTTAGCAATAAGGCCTTAGGATCTTAAAATTGTCAACCAAAAGCAATAGCAATAGCCAGTAGTGTTTTGAGTACCTCTGGGATTTCTATGTCCAATAACTGTTAGGAAGTACTTTTGCCTAGAACTGATATTTTTATATAATATGTGTCTCGTGTGAATATTATTATTCACTAATATGGGATGTTTTTCTTCAAACTTATTTTTATTTTAAATACACTATATTTTAACTAGCTTATAAAGTAATAGAGTTTCATAAGGCTTCTTCATGTATCTTTAGTTTTGATCAATCAACCTTATACTCCTCTTTTCTTCCAACCCCCATCCCCATTTCTTCTTAAACCTTTAGGCCCCACTATTATCCCCCATTTCTTTTATATTACATATGATCTGCTATACACTCTTATCGTGCCCTTTTACTTAAATTACGAGATCATAGATTTGAAAACAGCTTCTTCATGGATAGTTCATAGTCACCAAGTCTTCCCTTGTCCCCGCTTTTCACCATCTTTATCTCCTTCCTTAAAACTTGAATCTAAACTCATAACAAATAATAACTTGTTCAACTATCATAACTATTTGAGTAAAGACTACATTGCACATAATCCGGTGACACCATCCAGATTCCATAAGTAGTCCTAATCCAGTGACAACACAGATGCCCCTGGTTAAACTACATTGATCACAAAACAGAACCAAAGTCATGAATATGGGAAAGGTACTGGCCTGGAAGGAGACGGGGAGATGGTGGGGGTGGAAGAAGATAAGAGAGGGAAGAGGTTGGTAATCAGAATACATTCTACACATATATAAAATTGTCAAAGAATTTTTCTATGTGTATTTTTGTTGCTATATCCTGTTCTATAAATTTTTACCAAGAATCTGTGCATTGGTGTTTATGAAAATATTTTATTATAATTTCAATTTTATTGAAAGATCATCAAGATGAGAAAAACCAAGGATGGGAACACTGACATCACTCTGATATCAAATGGTCTCTAAAGAACATTCCAAACTGAGTCCTAAAATATGGATGCTCACAGGATTGTAACCTATTGTATGAAGAAAGTGGAATATTGATCCGACTGCTCAATGAACATAAAACTTATGTTTAGCTAGGTAATCACTCATTTTACAATTTCCTGGAGCTGGTGGGTATTTTTGATACTGGCACCATTAATTTTTATAGCTCCATGTTAAACAAATATGCAGTGTATGTAAGAGCACATGCTCTCATTGTACAATTTCCTATGCAACCAGAATGAGTTTTATAGAGAAAGTGACAATGGTTGGTAATGGTGCTGCTTCTCTGTTTTCAGACTTTTCTATGTACCAGACAGTATGGCAGACACCTCCTATATACAATTTTTAACAGCATCACTTGTTCATGTGAAGAAACATTGCTAGCTCTTTTGACAGTTGAGTTCAATGAGGATTAATTAATTTATTTTTTTGCTTTTCCTAGGTTATACAACTACCAAAATTGGTTCAATTTAAGACTAATTGGACTCATGAAAGAGTAATGTTAACTATGGCTAAAACCTTCCTTCTGTGTGGCTTTACTTAGTGAGTTTTAGACAAATGTCTGTTAATCACAGATTACAGACCAAAGGAATAGTTTCATCTTGGTCAACCAATGAGTGCCCTGGGGTCACTTATAGGAACATGAAGGTAAAAAAATACTTATAGGAACACAAACATCTCAGAAGCAGCCACCTCACAGCAAAGCCTACTGCAGCATGCATGACAACTCACAAAAATGGCATCCTTGGTGTGCTCTGCCCAACTTACAGGCAGTTCTCTTAGAGACTGTCCTTTATCCCAGCTCTTGTTTATGGTTCTTATAACATTGGAGATGATCCTTCTGAATCTTGGAATATTTTAAGCTTCTCAGATCTTCAAAGTTGCATGAGTTTTATTTCTAAGTATTACATCTCCATTTACCCTGTAGGAGGGAATGTTTTAATTGGAAAGAAATGTCTACATAACAACTCTTAACTTTGCATTTATAAAACTAATATGAACCATCATCCTTATAGGCAAGTTATTATTTGATCATATGACAAGTTGAGTTTGACAATCTGGATTTAAAACTAGATTCTGAACTTGTGCAAGTGAGTCAACATTTTTAGAACTGAATTTTAATGTCAGAAAAGAAAATAGTTTGCAGTCGTGTTTGCTGCACCAGGATGGGATGAGAATTACAAGAAATAACCCCCGAAAGGGCATTGACAGATAGAAATGAGGCACCAAATAGATAATTTCTGTAATGGTAGCAATATTAATGATATTGCCATAATCTTTGAAGTTATAATTCCTTTTCAGACGTTAGCAAACATCAGCACAACTTCAGTGAAGTTGAAAAATGCTTTTCAGCTTTGGAAATTCAAGCTGCTTTCCCTGTGATCTCACATACTTACAGAGATCACAAACATTTCTATCTCTATATCACAACCAGGATGAACCTACAAAGGGTAATCCCCAGGGGGCCCTATCTGTGGAACTGCAGGGACTTGGCTTCTACAGGATTGGCCGCCCCAGGGACAGGAGAAATGTTCTCATTGTTAATCAGATTTCTCTTCCATTTTTCATTCCCTTAACATAATATCCTCCTGGGTGAAATCCAAATTAACTGAGTATCTATTGGGTGCTCAGCACCATGCATTTCCCAAGGGCACTTTGATGTTATCCTATTTTCCCCCCAAAACAGGAAATCAACTTATTTGGTGACTTTCTTTCACTGATGGCAGAGATGCAGCAAATGACAGCTACTGTTGATTTATAGAGATAACTAATAGATAGCTTAAAAGTATTTGGTCAAAGCAAAATAAATAAATAAAGAAAGAAAGAAATAAAGAAAGAAATAAAGAAATAAATAAAAGGATTTAATAACTTAGATGCTCCTAAATTTTCACTGTATGTTGCTTTGCCTAACTTGAGGTTTCTGGTACTGGGATAGCTCCTGGACATAGGTGATTAGTATTAAGAGCAAAAACTCTTTATAGCACTCATAGTTGGGAAAGCTGTAGCAATGTGTCTCAATATTTAATTAAATAATATTTCTAAATATATATCATGATTAAGATTGTTTCCAAAAACTGCTGGAAGATAAAATTTCATTTATAAAACTGAAGATTGAAGAGAAGCAGAAAAAAGCCCAAACATTTATACCAAAAGGGAATTGAAAACTTTAAATAATACAGTTGTGGTTTACTGTCTAGTGAACTATTATTGGTTAGTAGTTATTGACCAACTGCCTTTTGGGAGCAAGTCTAAGTTAAGTTTAGAGGATTCTTAAAATTGAATTCATTCTGGGAAGCATGGATCCGGAGAGTAACAAAAGATATATATTGATAGAGGGGGCCATTTTGGGGTTAGGGAAAAATCTGGTGCCAAGGAAACTCCCAGGAATCCACAAGGATGACCCCAGCTAAGACTCCTAGCCTGGGGTGCCAGAACTGACCTTCTCCCGTAATCACATTGGTGACTACCCCAATTGTCATCAGAGAGCCTTCATCTAGTGAATGATGGAAGCAGATGCAGAGATCCACAAGCAAGCACTGTGCGGAGTTTTGAGAGTCCTGCTGGAGAGGGAGGAGAGATTGTATGAGGCAGGCTTGGGGTCAAGATCATGATGGGGGAACCCACAGAAACTAATGGGAGTTAATGGGAGCCCACAGACTCTATACCTACAGCTAGAGAGCTTGCATGGGACCTATCTAGGCCCTCTGCATGTCGGTAACAGTCGTTTAGCTTGGTTTGTTTGTGGGGCTCCTTGCTGTCTTATCAGGACCTGTCCCTAGCATGAGCTTGGTTTTTGGAACCAATTTTCCGTGCTGGGTTGCCTCACCACCCATGATGCGGGGAGAGGAGCTTGGTCTTGCCTCAACTTGATGTGTCGTGCTTTGTAAACTCCCATGGGAGGTCTGCTCCGTTCTAAATGGAGACAGGAATGGATGGGGATGGGAAGGTAGATGGGAGGTAGGGAGGGAATGGGAAGAGAGTAGGTAGGGGAAACTGTCATTGATATATAAAATAAATGGAAAAAAATTAACTAAAAAGGGAGTTTATTGTGCTCTCAGAAAGCTCATAAGGCCTAAGAGAGAGAAGCTGATGTTCTAGTACAGGATTGTGAAGGGAAATTTCAAAATAAAGGAGCAGTAATTATAATAGCATGCAGTATCAGGAGAAAGGGAAGAGGTTGTGTCCTTTGAATTGTACCTTAGAGAGGGAAAGGGTTTCGTCTCAGGAAGACAGTAGAAAAGAAAATGACTGAGTGGAGTATGAACACATACAGCTGAGAAACTAGAGAAAATGGCTGCCTACTTTAGCTCATGTGAAGTACACATGACGAATGAAAACTGTCAGTGGGAAACACAAAGGTATTAATTCAGCTTAGGGGTGAGTTTGCAGTCTGGCATACTACTGGATAAGTAAAGATCAGGTTGGCTGTCTTATGCTCTGTATTATTCTTCCTACTGTGCAGAGATCCTAGTAAAATGTCACTGTCACACATGGGATGGTAGCTATAAAAGAATAGATAGAACATTGGTGTACTTGTTCGTAGTAACGTTGATATATTAAATTTTATACCAACAAAGAAAGTTTTCTCCAGAAAATGGTCACTTGGATTCCTGACTCCTGGCCTGGGACAAGGCTTAACAAACCCACAGACACTACAGAATCCAAGTTGATTTCTCTTTTACTGTTTCTTCATGCTGCTGGCTTTTCCTTAGAGTCTGATGGTGAAAGAAAAAGGGACATTTTCACTTTGTCAGTCTTCCTTTTCAGCAGATAAAATGTTTAATTCCTCTTATTCTGGTGTGTGCATAATCTGAGTGTTCCTTCACAAGCACCCTCTAAATTACACCAATCCTTTGCAAATGTTACTGCCCTTCATTGGTCTCAACATCCCCTTCTTTATAGAATCAAATAATGTCTAAAGAAATGATAAGCTCTAGGGTCATGCATGGCTTTTTTAAACTCGGTAGAGAATATATGAATTCTTAAAGCTTTCTTTAATAATGTCAAAGGACTCACACTCACTCAACAGTGGAAAAATATTTACCACAGACTGCTTGTACATATTCCAGATACTTATCTTAGTGATTAGACCAGATTAATCTACACACTCATGATCCAACAGAGAGTAGAACTTAGTGTGATGAAGGGAATATTTGCACGGTCACTGCTACTTCACTTGAACTAACCACAAAAGCAGAAGGAGCTCACATTTGTAGCTTGTGGGGTGGTCCTGAAGAGGTGACTGTAAGCTGAGGTCTGAGCAACACAAAGGAGCCAGTCATGTTCCAATACAATAGATTTACTTACAGTATTTTGACTTAATGATGGGGGGAAAGTCATACACAGTCAGTGGGAACCATTGTAACCAAGCTCAAAAGAAATGGCTATATGAAGGCAGTATTCAACTATGCTGGTTTCTAAATCAAAAGCATCTGCGTACACTTTAGAAATTAAGATTATGAAAATATCCAGAAGCAAATCTCAAGTTAAGGAACAAATGCCCCATAGAATTATGAAGATACCAACTTAAGTCTTAATCAACATGTTGTGCCCATAGCAGAGATATACTTGATATATCCAGAGCTGCTGGGAACTTCTGTTGGACTACCAGACTATGCTCTGTGAATCTTTCGCTTTTCATTATTTATGGAGGACTAGCTCCATTCTCATTTGCTCTTCACTTTTATGTTAATACCTTCACTCCGATTTTAATCTAGGCTTTCGGTCCAGAAAGTTTGTAACCTCTTTTAATATTGCTTCTCTGAATCAACCTGTGGTGATGTGATAATATTCAGGAAGCAATATTACTTCCTTAATTTCTATATTCTGGAAGAATGCTTTCTGCATCCTCAGAGGACACTATGTACCTTAGTTCTTTGAAAATGGCAATAGCATTTTTCTGGGAAATCTACATGCACACAGGATATTAGTTTTGAACTATTTCATTTATCAATGGCTGTAAGGTGAGCAGACCCAAAATACCATAGATGATAAGATAATAATGAATTATTTCTCATTATTAGGAAATTTGATTTAGCTTATAAGAATGGTTCTTCTGATCTCTGTGGCATTACTTAGGGTCTTTCATTTGGTCACACTTATGTGTCACTGAATATAAGTTGGAAGTGTGAAGGGTGCTTGAGGCTGAGACCCCATAAGTCACTTTTGCCATGTTCTATTGGATGTGCAAGTCCAGCCCGATTCAGGAAGAGATAGCCTATACCTACAGACAAATGGGCTACATAATGGGAAGGAAGGAATTTAGAATGGCTATCTTTGAAGACTATTTGTTGCCTACAATTTTCTTTCTATATTAAAAAGTGCTAGCTCATAAAATATCCTCAAGCCTTTTCTGGGATTTTGGTTGTATTATAACATTGACTTGAAATGAGTCTCCTCTGTCATGGCTTCTTGGGGAGAGCTCCCTGGCTATATTTACCATTGTGAACCCACCATACTGGCATTTAAGGATTGAGGAACCTACCATGTATACTCTTGCCCATAAAACAACAACAAAGGAAAATGGTAAGTCAAGATTGCTAAAATTCAAAGATTCCCAGCATCTCAAAAATAATCTGTAGATATTGTCTATACTCAGAGGGCAGAAAATATTTGTTGATTAGGGTCTATGATCTCTATGCTTTTTATTTCCCTCCTGGTTTCTAAAATTCTTTCCCCAAGTTACCTTCTCTTATCCACAAGAGGTGGCCTGGTACCTACAGTGAGTAGTTTTCTGTTGACTTGTAGTCTTTATAAATTTTTGTTCCCAAAGTATTCTATTATTTCAGCTTTCAATTACTTCCAGCAAATGTGGGTTGTAAACCACATTTATACTTCGAAAGACCTATCAATGAATCAAATAAGCCTTCACTTTATTAAATGAGAAGCAAAGTTAACAGATTGAGCTATGTCTGTCCCTCTATACATGAGGATAAGGTTGAGTTATTGTAGATTACTTAAAGTCTTAAAATCCCTGTAATTGTGACCTAACATATTTTAGAGTTTTCAGCAATGGCTTGTATAGCCCTAATTTTGATTTTAACCCTTCATGGTCAGATTTTCCTGGTATGGCTCTCAATTTGACTTCAGCCTCAACCCACTTTTCTTTTAGGATGTTTAGCTGTCTGGAGAAGGCTTCCAGACAAAGTAACAGTACTAGAAACAGTTCCTTTCAATTCTGCCTGAAGATATAGCAACTCCTTTTTCAATATCTTCAGTATTGTTGTTCTTCATCCTGTGTCACTAAAACAAGCCTATTCACGCCTCTGTATCTTTCTGAATCTCGCTGCAGTTTTATGATGTATATTTTGTATTTCTATGTGGTGGCAAACAACAGTGATCCTAATTTTTCCCCAACCTGCAGCAAATTTCCCAGTTTTCCACCTTCTGTAGCAATTTTCTCAACAATTGTATGGCTTTCCAACACACTGTCCTTCAACCCTCTGCAGCTTCTGTGTCCCAAAGCTAGTTTAGGCTGGACCAGCATCACTTGGTATTCATTTTTGGAGACGCAAGTTTTTGTACTGCCCAGTCTCACAACTGTTCAGTCCCAACAAAACACATAGAGGCTTATAACAAATATAAACTATTGGACCTATTAGCACAGGGTTATTATTAACTAGCACTTACAACTTGAGTTAACCCATAATTCTTATCTATGTTTAGTCACATGGTTTGGTACCTTACTCAGTGAAGCAATCTTATCTTGCTTTCTCTGTTTCTGTCTTGTGACTGCAGACTGAGCCATTCCTCTTCCCAGAATTCTCCTATTTTGGTTGCCCTACCTACACTTCCTGCCTGTCTACTGGCCAACCAGCACTTTATTAAACTAATACAAGTGACAAACCTTTACAGGGTACAAGAGCATTATATCACAGCACTTCCCCTTTTTTCTCTTCAAAACAGAAACCCTGAATCTAATCTCCTTGGTTTAGCTTTTTTCCTGACTATTATCCATAACAACTTGTAACCAACACTCCAAACAAAGACAAACATCCATAATCCATTTTTGGGGAATGTGAGTGTAGTTTTCTAGGCTACTTCCTACAGATTGGGGGTGCTGATAATCTTATGGGGACTCAAAGAAAATTTAGGATTATGCTCAAGTCCTGACTGGAGTATTCTGTGAGGCTTGATCTTCTCAGCTAGCAGCCTTGAAGCTGTTTTGGATACAGAACTCAGAAGAAACTGCAACAGAGGTGCTCTGAAACTTGGATCAACTGGGCCATTCATTCCCAATGGAGATTTTTCAGGGGGTCTTCCTTGATAAAACCTTATTTTTCTTAACCAGGAATGAATCCACAGCCTCTCATTTCCTGTGGAAACAAAAGCAAAACCTCATCTCCAAAGTAACAT
>LOJH01053130.1:0-12237 GCA_001685095.1 Ellobius talpinus
TTGATGGTATCTTGACTTCAAAATTTGAGTCTAAGGATATGTTGCTTTGGAAAATAGGTTCTGCTTTTGTATTATAGAAGATGAGAACCTGTGGATTTATTTCAGGCTAGTATAGATTGAACAAGACCCCTGAAATTATGGCCTAGGTAGTCCAGCATCCACAACAGCTTCAGGACTGATTACAGAGATGGACGAACCACACAGGATTTCCCATGAAAGGCCTGATTCACAGCGCCCCCAATCAGCAGAAAGTAGTCTAAAAAACTATGCCCAAATTCACAAATATTGTTTATAAATGATTGTTGTCATTTAAAGGGTGTTGATTGCAAGTGATTAATGATCACAGTCATTTTCTTATATTTTTTGGTTTTGAGCCTAGCCTTTAATGGCTGAGCCATTCCTCCAGGCCAATCACAGTCAATTTCTATAAAAAAATGAGGATATGATATAGAGATGAATACTTTGCATTGGTATGGATCTTGGTCAATTGATTCAAATTTAAGGTCAATGTTGTTACACTGTGTATATGTTTTTCTGCTTTTTTAAATATATGTTTGTGCAGCTCATTTAAAAATGTAATGTATAGTTAAGAAATACAGATTAATAGTCATCTATAATAGTCAAACTTGTAGTCATGTTAGTTAGGTTTTTAGATGTAGAGATACATTTTAGATGGATAGGTATTCTTCAACCCTTTAAAAGTCCTACAGAATATGGAATTTAAATGTTATAGGAACTTAAACTTTTCTTGACAGTGAGAACTGTCTGCTTCTGGAAGCACCAATTACTTCAGAGAGGTTGATGGGCATTGAAGAAACTTGTTATGGAATNTAATGTATAGTTAAGAAATACAGATTAATAGTCATCTATAATAGTCAAACTTGTAGTCATGTTAGTTAGGTTTTTAGATGTAGAGATACATTTTAGATGGATAGGTATTCTTCAACCCTTTAAAAGTCCTACAGAATATGGAATTTAAATGTTATAGGAACTTAAACTTTTCTTGACAGTGAGAACTGTCTGCTTCTGGAAGCACCAATTACTTCAGAGAGGTTGATGGGCATTGAAGAAACTTGTTATGGAATTTGCCTTCAATATGACAAGGCTAGTCATTTGGGCAAGACAATGATCTTGCCTGGATTGGTTGATAGTATGCTGTATGAACTGGACATGCAGGATCCATAGAAAAGGGACTGCTGAAATTTCCAAAATACAGGATGGTCCTTCAGGGTTCCTGCTTCATTAAGGGTCTGCCAGACTTTCTGCAGGACACAAAAGAAAGTGACTAACAAACCACAAATATAGGTGGAACTGCCTTTGAAATTTCCTGCTTCATGGGAAAGTCAGTTGGATACTATGGGCTTATAGGCTGAAGATGGATGTTCCAATTCTACAAAAGAATTTTGGGTGACTGTCCATGCAACATGATGTCTCTGTCAATTCTAGAGTTTTGGAAGTTGATTCCAATGTACATCCAGTTTACTTAGGTAATATATCCTTCTGGAGTCTTTGATGGAATTGAAGAAAAATAGTTATAATTATTAAAGACAAATTAGAAATAAAACTTTAGACTCACAAAGATAAGATAGATAATAGTATATTTTCTTTCATTTATAAGATGTAAATGAACTAAGTATTGTGACTATAATTCTTCCTTAATTACTATTTTGTTGTATGTAATTTTACTAGGTTAAAGTTAAAACCTTCCCTTTTAATTAGACAGAAAAGGAGAGGTGATGTGGGATTGTCTTCTATATGCCGTGAATATGTTTTATTACCATTGGTTAATATAGAAGCAGATTCAACCTATAATAGCACAGAATATAGCCAGGCTGAAAGAGGTATATAGAGTAGGCAGAGTTAGGGAGGCACCATATATGGGCTGGAGGAGACAGCCTCCCAGAACCTTTCTGGTAAGCCACAGTCTCATGGCAATACACAGATAAATAGAAATTGGTTAATTTAAGAAATAAGAGTTAGCTAGAATTATGCATAAGTTATTGGCCAATCACTGTTGTAATTAATATAGTTTCTTTGTGATTATTCAGGTGTGAGCAGTCGGGAAATAAAAGAGCAGTCTCTGCCTACACAGTCTCAACAATGCTTAAATTCTAACATTCAATGGCTCTTCTGAGATTCATGCAATCTCTTATCTATAATACCCTATAAAACAAAAATAAAATTAAGAAACTATTTACTTCCAACATATAATTACACAGGACATACATTACCATTCCAAAATGTAAGAACAGTAACATAGCAAGGAAATACTGGACCAATGCAAGATCAAAAACCACTGGGCAAACAACAAACTCTTTATCTTCATTTCTGATTACAAAATGCTCTTCTGATCTCCAACTCCTTTCACAGCTTTCTTGACTGTATCAGAATTCTTTCTCTTGGGCTGGTTCCACTCTCTGTTAGCAGTTCTCCTTAATGGGTATTGCATAATTTTATATCATCTCTAACAAATTGTAGTCTCCAGGGTTACTCAGGCTTCACCTTCACAACTCCACACAATGACCTCTCCACTAGTCTTCCCTTCTGGGACACCCCTGACACATGCCTTGACTCAGTGGCCTTCTGTAGGTACAGAAGCAAGTTCTATAACCTCTTTCATCTATCTGTGACTCTAAAGCCAGAACCATGTGACTAAAGCTGCCAAGTTCTGCTGGTTGCTGGGGCTGGAACATGGCTCCCTCATTCAATTACATCTTCAACAACTTTCAAGTTTTTGATAACTTCCCTCACTTCCTAAACTTAGCTATCCAAATCTTGTTCTATAGAACAGGCTAGCCTCAAACTCAGAGATCTATCAGTCTCTGCCTCTGGAATGCTGGGATTAAAGGCATATACACCACTCTAGGCTCTAAGCTTTTCTTTAATTCCCTTTCACAAGCTGGAAATTTAGTTGGGTGAGATCTTGCTCTGAGATAAACACTCCCTTTATTCAATATCTTGGTCCATTAATCTCCTTAAATGCAATATTTGTTCTATTTGGCTTTCTGATGCCCCTTTTCTTAATCTGTACATTTTATATTTTTATGTGCTCAGCTTCTTTCTTTTCATTATAAATGTTCATTAAAATTACCACTAATAAACACACAAGAGAGTCTATACTATGTTGTTTTGAAATTTCCTCTGCCAATGGAATTAATCCAAAACTTTTCACTTAGCTTCAGGCAGAATCTTTGGAGAAGGGCAAAAAACATTCTTCAACAAAATATCACAATGATGATCTCAAGGCCACATACTGACATTCTTCTCTGAAACCTTTTGGTCCTCACAGTTCAAATCATTCTTAGTACCTTTGGATTTTATGCTCCTACCATATGGCCCATTTAGCAGTGCTTAAAGCATTTTACTGCTTTTATAACCCAAACTCCCATGTTCAAATTTCTCCAAAAAACATGGTCAGGCCTATCACAGCATTATCCAAGGTCCTGTTACTATGTTCTCTCTTAGTTATGGTTTCTATAACTGTGAGGAGACACCATGACCTTGGCAACCCTTATTAAGGAAAATATTTGACTGAAGTGGTCCACTTACAGTTTAGAGGTTCAGTCCATTATGATCATGGCAGGGAACATGGAAGCATGCACACAGACATGATCCTGGCTACATCTTGATCAGAAGGCAACAGGCAGTGGATTGTGACACTGGGAGTAGTTTGAGCATAAGAGAATTCAAAGTCCAGCCCCACAGTGACACATTTCTTCCAACAAGACCACACCTATTTCAATAAAACCATGCCTTCTAATAATGACATTCCCTTGGTGGGCCATTTTCTTTCAAACCACCACAATTATGGTGCTCCCATCATATAAGTTCTATTGAGAATCTCATTACAAATGTCAGGGTTGTTGAACATGCATCATATGTCATATTCGAAACAAAGAACAGAGACCACTGAGTCCCATAATCTCTTTTGAGGGAATACCTTAATTAATCCAAAATGATATAATCTCCCGGTAGTTCACATCATTTAAAGATTCTATCATCACCATAGATTCTAAGTTTCCAACATATGAACCTTTGAGTGAATAAAAACCATGCAAAATATCCAGAGCACAATATTTCAAAGAACAGACACATGCAATATGTGTGATATATTAATAAACATGTATGTTAATTATGGCTACATGAAGAATAGCAGTTTTCTAACCACAAGGAGATTTTTATATAGCCAGAACTGGCATATGTTGGTTATTAAGTAACATTATAAACCAATAGAGGATCAATTTTGATAATAATATCATCACAACAACCTCTAGCAACTTTGGTATAATAAGGCTTTCCCCCCCATTTTTTGTTCACCCTTAATATTTTCACAAATTGCTAAAAAGGCACTTTGTATCTCTAAAACAGTAGTATTGAAAGAACAAATTAACATTTTGTGATTTCCACTGAGGTCTTTTCTATAGTGATCAAGCTGAAAATATTCAAACCAGAACTTAGAAGACTAAAACGGATACAGTTTTGAATCTAGCACTGATAGAAATCAGAGAACTAAAATAGTCACTAGCTTCTCAGAACTCTGCAAGTCTTAAAGAATTCTATAACATTTTTAGGAGAAATTCAATGTTTATGTACGGAAATAAAAAATGCATATAAGATACAATCAACTTGATTGCATCTCCAATAACCCAGATATGACAGAATAATCAGGCCTTTATCATCTTCTTAAAACATACTGTCAGGAAGCAACATGTTGAAATCTGGGAGAAAACATGGAAACTTTAGCATGGCAAGAATGCATACAGTTCAAGGGATCTAATATTTTATCCTGAATTTCAACTACTCTACTAGCTCTTTTTAAGCTGACAGTGTGTATGCATAAGTGTGTGCGCATGTGTGCATGTATGTGTCTGTTACTATGTGTGTGTATGTGTATGTGTAGTATGTGGGTAGTAGAAATTTTTATTTTTGGCTTCCTCTACTATTAATTCTTTGACTACTATAAAATAAAACTAAATTTTTGAAACAAAAATTCAAAATATATGGAAAACTGTAACCATTTGTAAAATTTACATCATTCTTTCAAATTAAAATTAGGGCAAAATGAAGCCCCACTGCAATTACAGACATTTAGAATATGCTGGAAATGATATATCATCTCAAAACACATGAATTTTGGTTGAAGATGAATTTAGAAGAATCATAGCCTAGTATGATTATCAGTGAATACCAAAAAAGAATTCCAATAAATAGTGTGTAATGAATTGAAATAAATACAAAGAAAATGAGAAGATAATATTCACTCATTTATTTATTCATTCAATTAATATTTATTGTATGCCTATTATGTGCCAGACACTGTGATAGATACTGAAGATATAGCAGTAAATACAACTCCATCTGTACATTCATGGAACATATGAGAGATAGAAAATTATCATGTAAACAATGTAATGAATAATACATACAGGCATAACAACAGAAAGACAGAGTAAAGGAAGCTGGTTTAGAATGCCAAGAATATGAGAACTAGTGTGAAATATATTATGCTTCAGTGGAAGCTTTAGGAATCAGTATTTATCATTTGGTATGTTCTTGTCTTGCTGTCTTTGTTATCATGAAACTAGGTGCCAAAAATGAAGTTTACATGAACCACAGCTCATGAGTGACCACAATAACCTCAACTCTAATGACTCAGACAACTTACTTCATAAACAAGAAATAAAAACTATTATTTTATTGTAAGAAGGACATTCTCATTCTGTTTATGGCCACAATACAACCTAAGCCATCATGACTTATCATGTAAGTAAAAATATCAAGTATGTAGGTGATTAAATAAGACTTTGGAAGATAAATTGGAAGACACTCCTTTATATTTGGTTTTGACATCATGAAACTGGGAATGATAACTGAAAGAAGCTCCTGCACCAGGAGCACCACATGACCCATGTTCTGCTTTCCCTGGTTGGGTCCTCTGATACTCCATGGGTATTTCTTGTACTATAAACCTAGTCCACATGACTTCCTGAATCAAGCAGAGGACCCTATCTTCCTCTGCTTCAGCTTACCTACTTTACCATGGAAACTCCTCCACCAGATCCACCTTTGATGCTCCAGAACTTTATTATTCAGCATACAGGAGAATATGACCTTCTTGGCCCTACTAAGACAATCCTCTTCTGAATATTGTAAACACATCCACTGAAACAAAGAAGGCAACTTGAGTAACACCAGCAATGAGAAAAAATAAATAAAGAAAGAATGGACTGAACCAAAAAAAAACAACAAAACTAAGCAAATGCACAAGACCAAGTACAGAAACATAAACAATGGGAAAAACCAAGGCAACATGTCTGCTCCACAAATACATTTGTATATTGGTGGAGATGCTACAGGAGATAAAGTTGTTCATAATACAAAGTAAGATAGTAAGTTGTGACCTTATTTGGGATCATGTACAGTTAATTTATGCAAGGGAGTAGTCTATATGGATTCAAACTTAGGCAGACAGATGTAATTTGTGATGCTTGTACCAGTTCTTTTATAATTATCCTAACTTCAGTGAATTGTGAAGAAATTTCATTGACTATAGTAATGAGAGTGACAGGATATTTGATATTTAAAGTGAGATAGAGGTACAAAAGTGTAGATGGAGGCTGCTTGTTCATTTCCCAGCTGCCCAGACCCGAAATAATCACAGAGAAACTGAATTAATTACAACACTGTTTGGCCTATTAGCTTTGGCATCTTATTAACTAATTCTTACGTCTTAAATTAAACCATTTCTAATATTTTATATTTGACCACAAGATTTGTGGTTTACCCATAAGGTTCCCAGGTATCTGTCTTCTTAGGTGGCTACATGGCATCTCTTTAACTCTGCCTACTCTCTCTCTCTCTCTCTCTCTCTAATTTTCCAGCACAGATATATCCTGCCCTTTTATGGACTGAAGCAGTTTCTTTATTCATTAATTAATAAAAGAAATACATATACAGAAGGACTTCCCGTACCACAAATACTTACCTTAAAATAAGAAGAAAAAATATTAAAAATCCAACAACGGCAAAGGTGGGAAATAGAATTGTTACATAAAGAAGACAATTTGATATATACGGATGTTTAAAAGTTATTTCTTTAAGAAGATTTATAAAATGAACAAAGCTTTGGTAAAAAGAAGTAAGACAGTTACAGGAAAACAAAAAATGCAATTCCTAGAATCATGGTCCTGCCCAGTGCCATGACAGTGCAGGAAAAGGAGACGCACATGTAGGTCCGGGAAAAACACAGGCCCACTAGGTGCCTTAAAGTGCTAAGCAGATGGGCACTATTATTATGGTGAACAAATTTGTTGTGTTAATATGAGAGAGAGAGAAGAAATGGTTCATGCCCTATATGTCCTGTGGAGAAAGGCAAATCTGAAGTGGTGAAAGTGGTAAGAAGTGGGCTGAAGTGGGTGGCTGTATTACCACCCAGGGACATCATGATATCTGGGCCTGGAATGCTGCTGAGGCCCATGTCTGGTTCATGACCCGGATGGAGAGATAGTCTAGGCTGATGTATGTGGCCCATGATACCACTAAAGAACAAGAGGATAGGGAAATACAGAGTTGGCCCTGCCCATCACTGGCTGCAACACTAGGAAGAACTGGTCCTGCCCCTCACAGGCGGAAACACTCAGGAGAGAGGGTCCTATACCTCACCTGACCAGCACAACAAAGCTGATACTGAGTGTGAGAATGGGAGAACAGGTGGCACCTGCCATGTGTTAAGGGAAAAAAGCCTCCCTTTGCCCCTCACCACATCAGCAGGTGAGGGACCTGACCCAACTCCTCACCAGCTGCAACAGTCAGGATAATGAGCACTGTGCCTGACTTGGGTACCACAGTAGAGTTGACCCCATGGACAGAGGTGCAGGTGAACCAACCCTGAGGGCACAAGAGGGGTATAACTGGTATCACCTCCCTAATCTGTGGTGTGGTGGTGGGGCAATGAAAAGATGCCCCCCACTCACCCCTTCTTCCCCTAACTGGAGAGGGAGTTGACTCCTCATATACTAGCTACAAAATTTGGGAAAGTGTGTCCTGCCTCTCATCTAGGCATCACAGCAGGGTTAACCATGCTGACAGGGGTGGGAGAGAGTTGACTCTGAGTGTGTAAGAGTGGGATAGCTGGCTATAGTCTCCTTGTCTGCCATGTGGTGGTGAAGGCAAGAGAAAGATACCCTCCCCTCTTGCTACTACCACTTGTGGTGATAAGGGAGCTAAATCTCCCCCTTACCAGCTGCAGCACTCTGGAAAGTGGGTCCTGCACCTTTCTTGGTCAGCGCAGAAGAAGCTGACCCTATTGGAGCAAACCACTTCAAGAACTTAAGGGTGGATGATCTAGCCACTTCATCTGCCTTAAGGGGGTGTAGTTGCAAGAGAGATACCTCTCTCATGTCCCTTGCCACCTCTGGCAGATTGGAGATCTGGCACTGATATCATAAGAGTGAGAGAGCTAACCCGACCGTCCACAACTCTATGTTTATTGCTATAGTTTTCTGTATTGGTCTCTCTTGTTTCAAAAAGAAGTTTCCTTGATGAGGGGGTGAAAACTACACTTATTTGCATATAGGTATAAGTACAAATCTTTATAGATTCTTGTTGGGGATTATGCTGGTTTAGTAAATTAGTGATTTTAGATTCTCCTCCAATAACTATTATTTCACTATAACCATTTCACTGGCAATGATTAGTTAGCTAGGTTTCCACTACCAGGAATAGAATCCCTCTTGTTCAGGTGGTCTTAAGTCCAGTTAGGGATCTGTACTTATTGTCAAACTATACATGACACTAATGCTCCCATAGGGTTATCATGCTATATGAGTCATTGATACGGTTTTATAGGCATCATAGCTGGGTAGGATTGTTGATTTCTTTCCTCTTTTGGAGGCTTTCATGGCACCTTCTTGTACCATGAAAGCTAGTCTTAAGGAAGAGAATAACTCAGCCTAGACACAGCTTAGAATGGCCATTGGTCCCTGTTTCTGAAGTTCATCATGTTCTCATAAATAAGGACTTATTTTCAACCTCTGGGGCTAACCAAGGCCAATGGCAACAGGCTTTGTATTTTTGGAGTATTTTAGACATCCCTGCCCAACAACACAAAAGAGGGCTTCTGTTGTCTGGTATTTCCAGGTAGTCTTTGGTTAACGGAGGGAAAACCATCAGAGCAGGTGGGAAAAGTTCACTAAAAGTATATATGTTTATTTATATACTAAATTACATGTCTTATAGTGTTTTAGGTAAATAAACTGTAGTCTGTCCAATCTTTCTCTCTGTGTTTAACAACTACATTTCTTGATGATACCACCAAATGTTAGAATCCTCCTTGGGGTTTGCTGGAAAACCCTATTTTTGTTGAATTCCATCCACCAGAGAAGAAATCAAATGCAACAGATACTAGCATGTTTAATTTGAATTATTAATGATAATAGTAGAATAAACTGGTCATTGCATGTTTCATAACAACTACCTCAGTAACCAATCTCTTGATACCATCTTTCTACTAGATCATTTTTTATGACCTAAATATATGTTTTAAGTTGAAGATACTGTATTCTTTCATAATATGCTTTTATATTTATAATTAAAGCTAGAAGGAATGAGAAACTGGCTAATCCTTAATAGAATATATAGTCTAATTTCTCTTACCAATATGAGCATTGGAGGACCAAGACTCTGGAAATAGAACCTACAGCTATACAGTTTACTGGTGAGATGCTTTTACTCACTCTAAATCAGAGTTTGCAATGCCCAACTTGGTATACTTTCACTTTCAGGATAAAGTAGTTGTACCTACAGGTGATAATTTATTTTTCTCCCTTTATTTTTAAAAAATACATTACTTTTTAATTGGAATTTTTCCATAATGTATTCTGATGACAGTTCCTCTCTCCCAACTCCTACAGATTCTTTCTACTCCTTACCTTTCCAACCACCCAAATCCATACTTTCTTTCTCTCCCTGTTTTGAAAACAAATAGGCAAACAAAAATAATAATGACTTTGAATAAAAAAAAAACAAAGACAAAGTACAAGGAGCACACACACACACACCAAACCTACAAATATACAATTGGAACCCTAGCATACAAGCAAAGAACAGAAAGACAAAACATGCCCCAACAAAGCAATATGAAACCAAATGTCTGCAAAAGGACCAATGAGGTGAGCACCTACTTCTGGGCTTGGGGACTGCCTTTAAATGAGGTTAATACACTCAGTGAGGCTCCAATTTTTCCTCTGCAAGAATACATGAATTGGTTAGGGATTGCAGTTTGTGTCTACTTCTCCATTTCAGTTCTTGGACTTTCTCTTGCTTAAACCTGTAAAGACTCTGTGTATTCTGTCACAACCTCTGTGAGCTCACATGGGCTTCACTCATATTGCATCCATAAGACACTGTGTTATTGGTGTCATTCATTCTCTCTGTCTCTTATAGTTTTTCTGCTTCATCTTTTGTATAGCTTGTGAGCCTTGAGGGGAAGGTTTGATGAATACATCCCATATAGGACTGACTAATTCAAAGTTTCTCACATTATTCAGTTTTATGTCTCTGTGTCACTTTGTATCTGCTATAAGAAGTAACTTCTTTGATTGTGACTGCGTGAGGCACTGATTTATGGTTATAGCAGAATGTTGTTAGGACCTATTTTATTGCTATGCTCCTTTAGCAGAACATTAATATTTGGTTTTTCCCCAAGTCCATGACCTATCTAGTCTTAGGTTCTTAGCCACCTGAGCAGTGTCAGGCATTGATTCCATCTCACGAAGCAGGATTTAAATTCAACCACATAGTGGTTGGATACTCTCAGAATCTTTGTGTAACTATTACACAAGACTATTATATAGTCAAGTCTCTGTTGTAGATCACAGGTTTTGTCATTGCTTGATAGTTACTTTTATCTTCTGGTAGCATGCAAAGTGCCTTCCAGTACCATAAACACTAATCAGTAACGATGAATTCTCTAGTTAGGCACCAGCTCAACTTCTTTTATTTCAATAAGATAATTAAGTGTTGTCTTCACCAGTATGGCCTTATTATCAGTTGATGGAGAACAGAATAGCTTCCAGAATGACTAAATTGTTTAGGGGTTTCCATTGTACCCTTTTATGGGTAACAGCTCAATTAGATGTAACCCATTTCTGGCACTGGATGTTTTACTTGGTGGAGAAAAATATCTAGTTTGGGCATTCTCTCTTGTTTTTAGGTGACTCCATTTATATTTATTTCATACATGCATATATTTTATGAAACTTCTATACTAATAAATTTCTATATGACTCTTCAAATGGCTTTTGATGTTAGTTGTCCTTCATGACATTCCTTCCCTTACTCTGTCTCTTCCATCATTTTTCCCATTTAATCCTCTCACTTCAGGTTACCCCATTTCTGAATAACCATATATTCTATTTTAGCTTCCTTGGGAGATCCTCTCCATCCCCATCTGCAGCCTTTACTCTATGTGTTTTCTCTGTAGTTATATGGATTGTAACATGTCTATCAAAGGCTTACATGTTACCATCTAGATATAAGAGAATACATAACATGTATGTGTTTTGAGGTCTGAGTTACATCACTCAAGATAGGTTTTTCTAACTCAATCCATAATTTCATCATGTGCCCTTTTCCCTTTGCTCTCTCCAACTCTTCTAATGTCTCCTAGACACACCCTTTGTTCCTTTCTTAAGAGTACTTTTGTTAACATGCCTTCTCTTTTCATTCTACTATTATATACTAATCGTCTTGTAAACAGTTACATTTGTCATTCAGTTATATAATTTTTCCAAATTATGAAGCACATTTGAACTTTTTCAAGAAAAATATGTGTCATTTCTATATTCTAAATTTGTAGTTGATGTCACAGCTTTGAAAGACCAAATCCTGATTGTATCATTAGATGAGGCCTGGCTATTGATTATGGTTCCACTTGAGAAAACTGAATTATTCTTGCTGTAAAAGATAATGATAAGTAGAATATTTTTGAAAGTTTATATTTTTAAAAAGTTATGTGTATTCTTTGGCCATAAGGTAAAAAATATTTTAAACAAACAAGTGTGCCTTTTTGACCTTTAATGACTTTCTTAGTTACAAATCCCTTTTATCATCATCCTTTCTTTTGAAATAACTACTTTCTCCTAATTCTTAATTTCTTCTAGTGATCTAAGGGGTACTTTAGTATCCTTACTGTTATGGTTTTTGACTCTTTAAGAGGCAAGCCACGCCCACTCCCAG
>LOJH01053131.1:0-12237 GCA_001685095.1 Ellobius talpinus
GAGAGGAGAGGAGAGGAGAGGAGAGAGAGCGCATTTACCTAGTCTTTCTGACTTCACTTAGCATAATTCTTTTGAGGTGTGGACAGGCTGTTGTGTGTACTGGGATTTTATGCCTGTCTTAGGATAATGTTCCATAGGTCCTCTGGAAGAAGACAGTGCTCTTAACTGCTAGGTTGTCTCTCTGACCCCTCAATGTGTGTGTGTGTGTGTGTGTGTGTGTGTGTGTGTGTGTGTGTTTAAGATTTATTTATTTATTATGTATACAGTGTTGTGGCTATATATACCTGCATGCTAAAAGAGGGCACTAGATCTTATTATGATGGTTTTGAACCACCATGTGGGTGCTGGGAATTGAACTCAGGACCTTTGGAAGAGCATCCAGTGCTCTTAACCACTGAGCCATCTCTCCAGCCCCTCAATATGTGTTTAAGTTTTATTTTTTATTATGTGTCTGTATGGGTGTATGTGTACAGAGGCCAGACTGGTGGATCCCCTGGAGCTGGAGTTATAGGTGGTTGTGAGCCTCCTGATACAGGTGCTGGGAACTGAACTCAGGTTCTGTGGAAGAGTAATGTGTGTTCTTAACCACTTGACCATCTCTCCACCCTCCTTTTGATATTTTTAAGTATAAACCTAGGGATATACAAGTTGGGTCATATGGTAACTATGTTTAACTTTTTATTTTTAAAACATTATTGATAACTTGTTAGCCTTGGTTGGCCTGAAACTTATAAAGAATGGCCTTCCTCTGCCTCCTGAGGGCTATAATTAGAAAAAACACCTGCCAGGCTGTGTTTTACTTTTTAAACCACCACCAAACTACTTTTCATAGTGGATTTTCATATTCCTATAAGAAATATATGAGATGTCCTGTTTTGTTTTGTTTTTTCCCTATTCTGCTACACCCTAGTGTTTTATTGTAGTTTTTACTTGCATTGCCCTGAGAGAGCTTGTGTGTCTTCTTTGGTGAATATCTATTTAAATGAATCTTTAACTTTGCTCACCACCCCACATCTCCTGTGTACTCTTTCCTTTTATCAGTGACCGTGAGTGGAGATGAGTGGGTGGTAAGTGCATGTGGAGGTCAGAGGGCAACTTTTGGGAGTTGGTTCTTCCCTTCCATGGGAGGGGTAGGTCTAGGGATCAAACTCAGATTGTCAGGTTTGCCCAGGAAGCAGTTTTATCTGACAGATCATATAACTGCACTTTTTTCTTTCTTTCTTTCTTTTTTTTTGGTGTTTTGAGACAGGGTCTCATGTATTCCAGGTTGACCTAGAACTTGATGTATAGTTGAGAATGACCTTGAACTAAGTTTATCAACCCTTTTTGTCGGGGGTGGGGGGTGGTTGAGACTAGGTCTTACTATATAGTCTTGGATGACCTGGAACATTCATGTAGGACTGTCCTTGAACTCACAGAGTCCTGCCTACCTCTGCCTCCGCCCCCCCTGCTGGGATTAAAGGTGTGCGCCACCACACACAGTTTCAGCCTGTTTTTAACACTGAGTTAAAGTTTGTCCTTTTGTTGTTACTGTGTGTGTTTGTTTATTTGGAAAGAATGTTTTTGTTTTGTTAAAGATTTAGAGTTAGGTATAGCATGTGTATTTGCTTGTGCGTTTGCACGTGAGCAGGTGCTTTAGAAGGCTAGGGCACCGGATTGCCTGGGGTTAGAGTTACAGATGGTTGTGAGCTACCCGATGTTGGCTTGGGACCTGAACTCCAGAAGAACAGAAAAGTGCCCTTACCTCTGAGCAGTCTCTCCAGCACAGAGGAATGTTTTCTCAAGTTTCCTGAGGGGTCTAGGCATTTGACCCAGTTGGTAGAGTGTTGGTTCAGTTCCTTCCCAGCACTGCATAAACCAGGTGTAGCTGTGCATGCCCGTAATTCCAGCACTCGGGAAGTGGAGGCAGAAAGAGAATTTGCAGAGAACATACATTGTGTGGGAAGAGTCTGGAGGTTACTGCCACTCTGCCTGGGCTTCCTAATTGCATTGAAGAAACAGTGGAGCATTTAACAGGCGACCATCACCGTTTTAACTGGTGAGGCTCATCTTCCTGTTACTTTATTTTCTAGGCCATGGGCATTAATGACCTACTGTCTTTTGACTTCATGGATGCCCCACCAATGGAAACTCTGATCACGGCCATGGAGCAGCTGTATACACTAGGGGCCCTGGACGATGAGGGCCTGCTCACTCGCCTGGGCCGCAGGGTAAGGGGCAGGAGAACTTATGGTGCTTTGGGGAGGGTACCCTGGCTGGTCTTCCCCCTTTGGTTTAGCAAAAGCAAGTGTTGAGGACTTGAAAAGCTTTGAGTAGGATTTAAATGCTCTTTAGAAGGTGGTGGAGGGGGAATGGATAGTGGGAGCCAGGCTGTCCTTGAACTCTGATCTCACCTCTGCCTCCACACAACAGACACCACCACAACTGACCCTAAATGCCCTTTTATTTTCTTTCAGGAAATGAGTGGAGTTTATTTCTACTCAAGATTTTATTATTATTATTATTATTATTATTATTATTATTATTATTATGTGGCTCCTGGAGGTGGTCATGGATGCCAAGTTTGTGGAGTTGGTTTTCTCTTTCCACCTTTGTGTGGGTTCTAGGGATTGAACTCAGGTCACAGGCTTATGTGGCAACTTCCTTTACCTACTAAGCCATCTTACCACTTTGGGGTTTTGCTTTTTTATTTTATTTTAGTGTAGATAGACTTTTCTTTTGGGCCATCAGCTCACACAAAAAAAAACTGACTTGGAGACTTACTATTAATTATAAAAGTTTGGCCTTAACTTAGGCTAGTTTCTAACCATAACTTAAATTAACCCATTTTTATTAATGTACTTTCTCCCTGTGGCTTTATTGCCTCATCTCTGTACTGTCCATCCTGATTCTTCAATGTCTAGTTGACAACTCTACTCTGTGCCTGCAAATCCTGCCTAGCTATTGGCCATTCAGTTTTTTAGTAAACCAGTCAGAGTAATAATCTTTTTGCACGTCTTCACAAGTGTGCAAAAAGATTATTCCACAACATTTTAGTTTAATTGTTTTTTAGGGGCTGGGGGCAGGGCTCAGGGTTTCTCTGTGTAACATTCCTGACTGTCCTAGAACTCAGAGATCTACCTACCTCTGCCTCCCAAGTGCTGGGATTAAAGGTGTACGCCACCACTGCCTGGCAGGTTTTGCTTTTTACTTGAATTTTATATTGTTACTTTAAAATGTTTTTTCTTAATACAAAAGATTGCTTGCAGTTAGTCGTACTCGGGATATATTATTGAATCTAATCTTGATTATGATTACTACTATTGTTGTTATTTTAAAACAGGTTGTTCTGTATGTAGCCCAGGCTAGGCAGGAACTAACTTCCTATGTAGTCTCAAAACCAGAGTATCTGCACCATTCCCATTTACATCAACAGTAGTTATGCTCTTAGGATCTGAGAGCTTATTTAGCAAAGTAAATTTGTGGTGGAGACAGGCACCCCACATCACCATGGGGCATCTGCAATCCCTTTTCCCCTGACTAGGGCCTTCCTTGGCTAGTCAGCCCATGTGCATTGTCTACAGGGAAGCAGTTGTAGTTTCTTCTTCTTCCTGTAGATGGCGGAGTTTCCTCTGGAGCCAATGCTCTGCAAAATGCTCATCATGTCTGTGCATCTGGGCTGTAGCGAAGAGATGCTGACTATTGTGTCCATGCTATCCGTGCAGAATGTCTTCTACCGACCCAAGGTAAGGTGCTCAACCCCATATCCCGACAGGTGTAGTGACATCAGCCTGTGCTGTGTTGTGGGAGATGCTATGACAAGCTGGCACATATGTTTCTGTGCCACCTGCTCACTTGGTACTTGGTAGGTAAGGAATGACTTTCTATCCCACTGCTTGGCAGGATAAACAGGCTCTTGCAGATCAGAAGAAGGCCAAATTCCACCAGACAGAAGGGGACCATCTTACCCTGCTGGCTGTGTACAACTCCTGGAAGAACAACAAATTCTCCAACCCATGGTGCTATGAGAACTTTATCCAGGCTCGTTCCCTACGCCGGGCCCAGGACATTCGCAAGCAGATGTTAGGCATAATGGACAGGTCAGTCAGGAATGGGGACATTAGTTTTGGGTTGTCATGTCTCCCTGGGTCTTATGACTGCTCACCTCCAAATGTATTTGCACAGTTGCAGGTACCTGTGTGCTTGTTTCTAACAGAATATTTTCCTGCAGTGTTCATCTTGTAGGCTGTCTCCTCAGGCGGGCATGTGGCTAAGAATTGCTTCAGAAACTTCCTGAGAGGAAGATAATTTAATTAGTTAAAAATGCTTTGTTTAAAGTCAGTAGTCAGTGGTGGTGCACGCCTTTAATCCCAGCACTCGGGAAGCAGAGGCCGGTGGATCTCTGAGTTAGAAGCTAGCCTGGTCTACAGAGCGAGTTCCAGCACAGCAGAGCTACACAGAGAAACCCTGTCTCGAAGGGATAAAGACGAATGCTTTGTTTACAAGCCTCTGGATTATTAGTCTGGGCTTGAATTCTTGCCTGAGCCAAGCTTCTGGCTTTTAGTCTCTTCATATTGCCCACCATGTGCAGTGCTCTCTCTGTATTGTGCTACGAGGAAGCCCTAGTCCTGGTGTCTACCGTGAGGACCCTCAGGTGGAGCGTTAAGCAGCTCGTGCACTGAGCAGGCTCACGTCTTCTCTGCTCTTACTGTCCTGACAGGCACAAGTTGGATGTGGTCTCCTGCGGCAAATCCACAGTCCGAGTGCAGAAGGCCATCTGCAGTGGCTTCTTCCGGAACGCTGCCAAGAAGGACCCACAGGAGGGCTACCGGACACTGATTGACCAGCAAGTGGTCTACATCCATCCTTCCAGTGCGCTCTTTAATAGACAGCCAGAATGGTAGGTGACACGTCCTTGGCAGAGGATTCCTAAGTCTCTACCTCCCCCACTTCTCATTTTGACTTTGCTTGTATTTCTAGAGTAGCAGAAGCCCAAAGTAGGGACACGACCAAGTTCTCCTGCTTTCTTTAATGTGTGTATTTATGTTTGTACATGTGTGTGGAGGCAGAGGAGAGCCTCAGGAGTCATCTTTGGGAACATAATCTTTCTCCTTTTAAGATAATCTTGTTGCCTGGAGCTCACCAATGAGACAAGATTGGCTGGTGAACCCAGGCACCCTTTGTCTCTGCCTCCTTAGCACTGAGATTGCAAGTGTACACCACCATGCCCAGCATTATGTAGGTGCTGAGGATTGAACTTAGATCCTTGTTCTTGCAAGGCAAGCATTTTACCTACTAAGTTGAGTTTCCAACCCATAAACAGCCCCTTTAAGAGAAGTAAAATTATAGGCATGAAAGCAGGGAGCGATTTTAGAAATCATTTACTGATGAGATGGTTTTAAAAAGGGTTTTGGGTTTTTTTGTTTGTTTCTTTCAAGGTGGGGTCTCATTACATAGCTCTGGTTGGTCTGGAATTCACTATGTAGACCAGGCTGGCCTCGAACTCATAGTGATCCACCTGCTTCTGCCTCCAAAATCTTGGGATTGAAGACTTGTGCCACTACACCCACCATGGTCTTTAAAAGTTGAAGCCGGGCATGGTGGCTCATGCTTGTAATCCTGGCTCTCAGGAAGCTGAGGCAGGAGGATTGCCTTGAGTTTGAGACTAGTCTTGGCTACATATGGAGACCCAGTCTCAAGCAAAAACAGGGCTGGTGAGATGACTCAGCAGGTATGAGTGCTTGCTGTGCAAGTCAGATGGCCTGAGTTTGACCCCTAGAACCCACAGAAATTTAGATGGAGGAAGAAAACTGACCCCACAGAATAGCTCTCTAATCTCTACATGCAGGCTCACGCTCACACAAATACACACATACACTTACGGGTGTGTGCCACCACACCTGGCGCTACCCACTGCGCTTTGTCCACTTGGCACCCCCCTATCCCTTGGTGGTGATCTGTGGAGCCCCTCTCCAGAACCTTAGAGTTCTATGGAAATTACCTGAGAAACCAGTTTTATTTTACAGATCAAGACATTGAAACCTAGAGAAGGGACAGAGCTGTTCCATTGTCACTTAATTAGTTCGTGCTGAGACCAAGCTAGAACTGTCTTCCTGTGAGCAGTCTTGTGTTGGAGGAGTTTAGGCGCGAAGTAATGGGGTGTGGCTTTCATAAACAGACCAGAGTCTCCTGAAGGGTTAGGCAGGAGAAATGATAGAACAAAATGTCAGCTCAGCTGTGGTCCCCAGGGGACCAGACTGGCTGTGGGGTGAAGCCTAATCCAAGACTTGAGTCCTGTCTCTCTCCCACAGGGTGGTATACCATGAACTGGTGCTGACCACCAAGGAATACATGCGTGAGGTCACCACTATCGACCCCCGGTGGCTTGTGGAGTTTGCTCCAGCTTTCTTCAAGGTCTCCGACCCGACCAAGCTAAGCAAGCAGAAGAAACAGCAGCGCCTGGAGCCTCTGTATAATCGCTATGAGGAGCCGAATGCCTGGAGAATCTCCCGAGCTTTCCGGCGGCGCTGAAAGGCAGCTGACCGCTCACCCGCCTCTCCTGCAGCATGTGGCTTCCTCTGGCTGATGTTGAGCTGGTCCTGTGATGCCCTATTTTAAACTGAGCATTTCCCAAACCTAACTAACTGTCTTCATAGTCTAAGACAGAAGCAGATTTAAGCAGGGCTTTGGCCAGAGCCTTTAATCCCAGCACTTGGGAGGTAGAGGCAGGCAGATCTCTGTGAGTTTGAGGCCACCCTGGTCTGCAGAGTGGGTTCTAGGACAACCAGGACTACATATTAGAGAAACCCTGTCTTGAAAAATCACACACAAATCAGACAAGTTGTGCGTCCTGGGATGGGTGGGGAGAGTGAGTGTTGGTGATGCATTACACACAGCAAGGCCCTAAAACCTCAGCTGTGTTTGTTGAAGGAATGAACCGTGGCACTCCTGGACCATGTTGACCCCACTCCCTCCCCAGCCTCTGTACTTGCATTTTTACCTCCTGGAAATATTTATTTTCTTAAGGAAACAATGGGTTTTTATGACTTTTTCTTGTGGGAGGGGCAGCTGAAATGTCCGGCCCTTAGCCGGAGTTCAGTGTGGTGCACATGGTAGAGTCTCCTAGCCCTAGAGTCCAGGCCGCTCTGAGCCCAGACATGATGCACTGGAGGCCAAGCACCACTGGAGCTAGCTCAGCCTTGGCAGCACATGGCCCCAGATTAACCAAGTCTGTGCCAGAGTGCTTCAGTCTGGTACCTGGTGGTTAGGGATGTGGCATCTGAACACAAAGCTCTCCTCAATCTTCTGTCCCTTTCCTGTCACACTGTCATTGAGCAGTGTGTTCTGTTTCCTTTAAAACCTAGCAAGTAACGAACCTATGACAGTGTTTGTGGTTTCTTTCTGGTTTTTTTTCCTCCTGAAGTCTTCAGTGAACTGAGCAAAGCCCCCTTTCCATCACTGCCTGCAGAAAGCAAATGTAGCACTCTTGGCTAGTGTATGCTCACAAGAAGCGACACCTTCATTCCTCTGAGTGGTTTTTCCCGGTGCCCCCTTCAGACTAACTAAAGGGGTTCTGTGCTGAGCCAGGCTGGAACTTGCTGAGGATCCCTGGGGGGATAGTGGGCTCGTCCTGGGCTGTTCCTCCTGCAGCCCCGCCCATGTTAGTAACTTCCAAATGTAAGTAAATTAACTGCCCTGTGGTCGACCAGACACCAAAAGACCACACAGCATTCTTGAGTATGACAGTGTGTGATAACTGGTGGCAGAGAAGCCACTCTGATGCCATGTTTGAGAATCCAAGGAACAGAATTGAGGGGCAGAGTGTGTGTCCTCAGATGTCACCCTGTGAGGACTACGTGAAACAGAAGTAGGAAGCCAGCATCCAGCTCCTGGTCTTTTTGATAGAAGACTTGACTGTTGACAAGTGTGCATGTCTTCCTTGCACGGGGCTGTGCCAACATCCATATTGTTGCCCTTTTAGTGTATTTGATCTCTGCCCACTCTGCTTTCCTTCTCCTCTCTTCACTGGAGATGGAATGCATGTCCTTCATGCTGAGCCCCATCCCCAGAAAGGGTGTTTCATAGGTCAGAACCACAGGGCTGATACGGATGCATCTCTAGATACTCCTTCACTTTGTCCCCTTGAGAGCTGTGACAGCACCCACCAGAATAGCCTCTTCAATTACAGGCCAAGACTACTTTGAGGGGAAGAAGTCTCCTGTTGAGATCTGAAAGGTGAGCTGGCCTGTTAACAGTGGGCAGTGGAGCCCTTGGCCCTGACTTCTCTACATACCCTTCTTCCCCCAATGTGTGTGTTTGAAACTGGGTCTCACTTTATAACCCAAGCTACCTTTGGATTCATGATGGTCCTCCTGCCTCAGCCCAAGTGCTGGGTTTACAGGTGGACATCACCAGGTCAGTTTTGTCTCTTTAGGAAAAAAAATTGCCTAATGTATTTTATGTATATGGGTATTTTGCCTGCATCAGACATGCCTGTGTACCACTTGTATGCTGTCCCCGGTCCCTGCAGAAGCCAGAAAGGGCTATCAGATGCCCTGGGATTGGAGTTACAAATGGTTGTGAGCAGTCATGTGGGTACTGAGAATGAAACCCAGGTCCTCTGGAAGAATCCTCAGTGCTTTCAACAGCCAAGCCATCTCTCCAGGCTCCTGCCTCTCAAGCAAGTATTTCCTAAGATTGAGAGCCCAGGAGATGATATGGGTCTTGTGCACAGAACTGGAATTTTCCTGGCCACTCTGTGCATGCGTGTGAAGATGAAAGGACAACCATGGGGAGTTCATTCTCTCGCTCCACCATGTGGGTGCTGGAGATAGATCTCAGGTAGTTAGGCTTGGCAGGAAGCCCTACCCACTGAGTCACCCCCATCCCCGAACTGCTTTCCTGTCTCTTGCTCTGAATTGAGTCAGTCAGTACACTGACTTTCAGTGTTTCTAGGAAAAGGTTGTACCTTGTATTTGTGGGTAGCAGTTGGCTCCTCATTGAATGAGTTTTTTGTTGTTTTTTTTTTAACTGACACAAGTTCTGGAAAGCTGGCTCTGGATACAGATTCTGTCCCTCCCTGCCTGTCACAGCTCCTCAGTCATGCCCTCTGTTAGGTTTCTGCCACTCCAGGACTGGTCTTAGGAGAATGTTTGCCATTGCCACCCCCTAAAGAGCCTCCCCAGAAGCTGCTGTCACCTCCTCAGGTACCTTTCTCCTTTTCCACTCCCTAAATGCTTGTCCCTGACCTCGGTAAAAACAGCCAGCTCGCAGGAGGAGGATAAGCAGTTGGGGTTAACATGGTCTCCTGATCATGGGAGCAACTATGATCATAAAGCCACAGACCAGTACCTCCCTGAGGACGTTCCTAGGGACAGGCCAGCCATGCCATCTGGGTTAAAGAGTACCCTCTCCATTATTTCTGGATCCTCACGTGATCCTGGGCTGGGGAAGAGCAGTTTCACAAAATCCATTTTCTGGAGGAAAATCAATGGCCAGAGGGGAATTGCTTCTCTTCAGATCTGCCAGGGAAGGCCTGAGCTAGAACCCAGGAACAGGGTTGGGACAGACTTGAAACTCTGGTCATTTGCTTCATGGCCATAGCTCTTCCAACCTCATGTCCTTGCCTCACAGAAGCAAAGAGCAGACAGACAGAGCTAATGGGAGAAGCAGAGAAATTTATTAAGGTCTGGCAGATGAGGTGAAAATGGAACTAGGCATGGGTGGGCCTAGGGCAGGGAGTCAGAGGGCCCCTTAGAGGAGAATCTCTTTCATCCCTACCTCCCCCCAACACCACCCCAGCTGCCCCCCCACTGCTCCTGCCTCCCAGGGCACAGCACCAAGAACACAGGATCCCAGCTCAGGGCAGAGCCCAGAGCTCAGGTTTCCATCTCCCACAGCGGGAGAAGTGGGGTATTCAGGGAACCCCCTTGGCCCTGCTGCCATAATAAAGTTAGGAAGCCCCTTGTCTGTCCCCAGAACAGAACAAACGGAGGTTCTCTGTGGTCAGGGTGGGGAACTGCCTCCAAGTAAGACCTGGGCAGAGGCAAACCACAGCGAACTTCAGAGTTGCTGCCTTTAGACTTGTCCTGCCTCCACTGTCCTTCCTGCAGACTCTGCTTAGCAGCCGAGTCTGGCCAGAGTCTTCTGTGGGTGTCAGCATGAGGGCTTCCCCAACACCAAATCTGTTGATATGTACACTGGGCAGCCCCACTCACAGCAAGGGGAAGCCACTGGTGCCTAGTAAGAATATCCACCTTTGTGGCTATAGTGCTGAGCAGGGCCAGCCAGTTCTGGGAGGTAGGCAGGACTCTCATCCAAGTGGGACAAAGGGACTGTGTCCTCCTCACTGACTGGCCGGTCAAACTCGGCCTTCAGAGCTGGACGCTGATTATCTGGGAAGGCCAGAGAGAACAGGGCCTCGGGCTCACACACAAACTTGTACACATAGCGCTCGCCAGCCACCTGTGGACAAAGGGCTGTCAGGCCAGACATACACACCCTGCCTTGGTAGGGGATTTGGAGGATCCTGCCCTTCTCATGGGTCCCCCTGAACATCAGGACCCCATGACTTCCCTTACTTGTTCTTGGAGCCCACTCCCTTCCAGTATTGTTCACACATCTCTATCTCTGCATGCTTAGGGACCGCTCAATATTGTTTAGGAACTTTATAGGGGAATCTTGGGATTTACATTTTCTGTTCCTGCAAACCTGCTGAGAAACATGTTTGTTTTCTCTCCCTCTCTCCCCCACTCCTCTCTCTCTCCCCATGACCCTCCCTCAGCCCCTCCTCATGACCATGCTAAGACCTCAACCCGACCTTCTGCATGATGCCTTTCTCATAATAGTATCGCAGTGAGCGGCTCAGCTTGTCGTAATTCATGGCTGGCCGGTTCTTCTGGATGCCCCAGAGCCTGGCAACCTGGGGACAAGAGACAAAGTATTTGGGTGGGGATGCCATCTCTGAAGGAAAATGGGGGGTGGGGTGGGAGTGGAAAGAGCATTTGAGATTCTTGGTGCAGAGATAATCTGGACTTGTTACCATACAACTGACTCAGGCTTGGCAAGAACCAGGTCAGGCAGATGAAGCATGACGGTGACAGCAAGTGCCACAGTTTCTCCTCTTAAGGCTCCTAAGATGCTGCAGAGGAGGGGTGGGAACACCCAAGACCCACCTCTTCAGGTTCAATTAGTTTAAACTCCATCCCCCGGCCTGTCCAAGCAATGAAATGAGCATTCGTTGGGTCATCCAGCAGGGCCACCAGAAACTGCCACAGTTGCAAGGCACCCCGGCGCTGGTAGGGTGGCCCCTCCCGGAAAGCTCCAACCCCTTCCTGCTTGATGTCTCCTAGGAAAGTAGACATAGGTGTGAGGTACATGCCTCCTAACCCTCTTCCCTTCCCCATGGGTCGTCCCCCAAACTCCTGAGTGTCCCGACCGCTCCCAACAATGAGATGTGATTCTTAGGAGACCCAGTGTGATGGGGCGGAGAAGATCCCGACCCTGCTTTGCAGTCACTTCTCTGACCTTCAAATTTTTCAGGGACAATGCAGACATCGTCTGGGAATGGTCGAAGAGATTTCTCATAGCCATAACCTTGTGGAGGAAGTTGGGGATTGGCTCAGATCTGAGGGTTCACTGATTGGAGACCCCATAGAATCCAAAGGGACCCCCAGCTGGGGTGACTCTCCTCGACTGCAAGGATCCCTCCCCCCCATTAGGAGGCCTTAGCCAGGAAAGGAAGAGCTGCCTTACCCATCACTCCATCACCTGGAGAGGGCCCAGAGAAGCCATCCGGGTGGAGGTACATTGATGTGCACCCAGGGACATCTGGGGGAGGGAAGAAAGGGCAATGCGGTTAAGTGGCTGAGGAAGCCGAGGAGCAAGGAGGAAGAAGCCCTGCACACATTCAAGAAGTTCACGCCACCGCTAGCCTGCGGTCCAGCGACTGTCCTTTTCCCACCACCAAATCCCAGGGGAAGTTCACCCAGAGGGAGCTGGAAGCCTGAGGCCCTCAGTTTGAGGGCTGGGGCCGAGGGCATGGGGGCAGCAGCTGGGGCTTGGCAGCCTGCCTGTTCCACAGGGCCCAAGATTCCAGGGAGCAGCTGTTTCCTGTGAGTTCAGGAGGAGGGGGTGAGAGATGCACCTCCGGAGGTTGGGAAGGCTTCGCCTAAGACTTCCTCGGAATGGGGCACACGTCCGGCCAGCAGGTCAGGTTCCAAGGCTAGTATCTCTCTCTCTCTCTCTCTCTCTCTCTCT
>LOJH01053132.1:0-12236 GCA_001685095.1 Ellobius talpinus
ATGACCATGCTTTTTATGTTATTCTACGGAGTTGGACTGTGCCAGGGACTTAATAGTAGCATGTTTGTGTTTCCACAAGATTTTTTTCTGTGGATAGTCAGGAGACAAGGTTGAAAGGGGCGTAATCAAGGTCATTCAGAACATAGCTGTTACTGCTAAGATTTAGTTGAAAATTGACAAGATAATGAATTGACACCACAGAAATATGAAAGAATGGGGGGTGCATGTTGACTTCAGGTCTCCCCATGTTGTCCATCAAAATCAGCACTTCTTAAAATTTTTAAATAAATATATTGACAAAATATAATTAAGAACTTTAGAAATTTAGAGATATCCTGTGTAGTGGGTAAAAAGGATAACTAAATTAATTATAGCCATGATACATCCAGAAACAATTTAGAAGACAAAAAAATCTTATAGTGACGATATCTGGTTAGGTAATTCATAATGTACTTCCAGAAACAAAATTAAATTTTATACCCTCTGTTATGTTCAACAAAATGCTTTCATCTTAATGTTTGTGAATTTGCAGGTAATGATCATTTACCTGCATTATTTCATTATCATCATTTCAGCTTAACATGTGATATCTTTCTGTTTTCTGTATAGTCTCTCTGCTTCTTTGTTCTTCTTGCCCCCCCCCCNCCCATTTACTGCGTGCTATATTGTCTGTCTTGAATACACCTGGCCAGGCTGAAGCCTGTTCCACCAGCTTCCAATCTGCCTAAACAGTGGAGAAAGAACTGGACAATTTTTCAAATCTTTCTCAATTGTTGAGCTACCTTTCCAGTTATGGTAATTGCCAATATCTGAAAATTTAAACCAACAGAGCTTTATCAATGCCGAAGTTCATTTGCACTACCACACTCTGATGCTCACATGCATACCCAACAAAAGGCCAAACTCACAGGGGGAGACCCCCAAAGAATATTGTCCTACATTTCAGGGACAAGAGGGTTCAATATAGCTTCTGCAAATTCACCAGCCACATTTAGAGTCTTATGAAGCTAAGTCCTTAGGTTTGTCAGAATCTTCATTTAAAAAAATCTCTACTTGCACAAGATGTATTTTGACTTAATATGTTCCTATTATCTTTGTGCCTTAGTTACCTGACTCACTCCATGGATTTTCTGTTTCACAGATGGTCTTCACTATCCTTTCCAATTGTATCTGAGTTATAGTTAATTCATGGTGGGTATAAAATCTAGACAGAGTTAACTGAAGAGGGACTAACTGCTCAGATACAATTAAGAAGGATAGTGAAGACCATCTGTGAAACTGAAAAGCAAAAACAAAGAATATGAGACAAAAATCCTTTGAGTTTGGATTATGTGTAGCATAATTAATAAAAACTCAGCCAGGGAAATTCAACCTAAAATTCAAAAAGCAAAGCAGCCAGCCACTGGCTCTTACCTTGACCTCAGGAAAAAATGGCAATCCTGCTTCCAGGAATCTCAGAATGAGACTGACTGAGAGCTGTCTCTTCCTGTTTTATATACCTCTATAGTTCTGGGATTAAAGGCGTGCATCACTGGAATTAAAGGGATTAAAGGAGTGCATCAGTGGAAATAAAGGCATGCACCGCCCGGTTTCTATGGCAACTAGTTTGGCTACTGGGATTAAAGATGTATGTTACCACTGCCTGGTCTATAAGGCTGGCCAGTGGGGGCTGATTGACTTTCTGATATTTAGGCAAGTTTTATTAAAACACAATTGAAATGCTGCTACAGTTGTGTTGGCCATAGAGCCCAGTGTTAGGTATGGTTCATATACTTAGTGAAGGTCCAATACATAAGATTGATTTCCATTTGCAAACATTTGTTAATTAAAATATTTCTTGGCAAGGGTTGGGGGATCATGTCTACTTTCCCCTCTCAGTGCTGGGTCCTGTCTGGTTTGAAAATGTGCAGGACTTCTGCATGCTGCCACAGTCTCTGTGAGTGCATCAGATCTTTTGGGTCTGGGGGACTTTTTTTTGCTTGGTGTCATCTATCCCCTCTGGCTCTGGGAAATTATTCTAAATCATATGCATATCTCCCTGAGACCTGAGAGGAGGTGTTTGATGAAGACATCCTATTTAGGATATAATGTTCCAAAGTCTACCATTCTCTGCACATTGACCAGTTGGGGGGGTCTCTATTAGTTCCCATCAACTGCAAGAGGAAGCTTCTCTGATGATGGCTGAATGAGAAAGTATCTCATTAGAATGCTATTTATTTGCTGCTTTTCTATAACAGAACAATAGTCTTTGGATTTCCCCTAGGTCTATGGTCTACTTAGTCTCAAGTTCTTGGCCACCTGAGCAGTGGCAGGCATCTCAAAGGCTGGCCTTAATCCAGATAGTATTCAGTTGTTCCCACAACACCTGTGCTACTATTGCAGCGATGCATCTTGCATCTGGGTTACTTTCGTAGGTCACAGGGCTGGTGGTTAGTTTTTTCCACCAGTAGCATGAAGAGTGCTGTATTAGTGCCATGAACGCTGATCAACAGAGGTGAAGAGTCTAGTTAGGCATCAGCTTGACTGTTCTATGCCAAACGAGATATGCCAGTGTTGTCTTTAGCCATACGACCTTAATGCCAGGTTATGGAAGGCAATTAATAGCCTTGGCAATAGCCTGAGTTGTTTTCAGTTTTCCATGGAGGCACTTCAAACAGCAGCTCAAGTAGATGTGAACCATTCCTGGCATTGAAAGTTTCATTAGTGACTGAAAATGTCTAACTGAGGCATTGTCTGCCTGGTTATTTGGTGATTCCATTCAGATTTCTTTCTTATATGTATATAAATTAAGAATCCACAATAGTATGTTTCTATGTGACCCCTCAAATGACTCTTAGTGCTAGTTGTCAACTCACATAACCTGTCCCTTACCTCCCTCTTACACCTGATCCCTATTTCATCTTCCTGGTCTAGTCTGCCCACAGCATCTTTCTAACTTTATGTTTTATTTCTCCTTCTTCAGGAGAGTTTCTCTATCTCCTGGTCCCATTTTGACCTTGCAGCAAGCCTAAGAGAGACAGGAGTGAAAGGGCCAGGGGTTCACTGGGTTTGTATCATGAGTTGGAGTCTCCAGTGAATGGAATTGATGTGGAAGGAGAGGCACCAGCAAACAACAGCTACAGGGCTGGAGAAAACTGGAGAGATCACAGTGGAGAACAGGAAGGAAAGTGAAAAACCCAGCATAGTCCAGGTCCAGTGTGGCCACTGGAGTTCCCAGGCAGAGAGTGTCGCTAAGATTAGGCGGCTGATGCAAAGGAATGGCAATGGGCTAGAAGGGAGCGCTCTGAGGGCCCATGGGATGGAGGAGAGCTGAGTTTGCAACCAGGTTCTGTGAAGTTCCCAAAAAGTGGAGGATAGGTGGGATGATGGGATCTCTTTTTCTTTAAATGTTGTTTTTGTTGTTGTTGTTGTGTGTATGTCTCTTAAATTTAGAATCACATAAAGAATTTTTCAAGAATTTAACAAGAATAAGTAAAAGTGGAAAATATCTCTCATAAAAATTCTTTTGTCAGAATTTATTTTAAAAGTTTAAATGATGACCAAAACCAAAGGCCTTTCTATGTTAAAAAAAGTGTGATTGCAAATGGTTTAAACTTATCACACACATATACATTCCCAAATATTTAAATGTAAACTGCTCAGTCTTTGCACGATGCTGCTTGTATGTAGATGTTTTCAAGGTTGGTCACTTAGTATTATTAGATAACCCCAGAGAAGATTATTTCTCCCACTCTCAGAATTCCTGTAGGTTTTTATCTAGAGTTGAGGACCCATGAACTTTATTTCTTCCACTATAGCACACCTATTTGTGCCATCCCTGTTCTGATCATGTTTAGGTAGCTATGCTGATGTGACTTGGTGAGTGTAGTTTTTCTGATATTTTGAGACACACAATCTCATAGCAAAATTTCTTTTTCTCTAACTCTTACAGTCTTTCTACTCCCTATTCTGTGATTCCCGAGACTTAGGTGCACGAGCTGTACTGCACATGTATCTGTTGGGACTGGGTTCTACCACTCTGCATTTGGATCTGTTGTGGCTTTCTGTAGAGTGGTCTCTTTCTGTTGCAAATAGTGTTTCCTCAATGAGGGGTGAGAACTACACTTATCTGTGGGTATATGATAAGCCTTTGGAACATCTTAGGGCTTATATTATACTGGTTTAGTAAAGTGGTGAATGTAGGTTCTCTGCCAAGATCCATGACTTCTCTAGCGCTGTGTAGTCGGCTATGCTTCCAATGCCAGGCATGATTTTCCTCTTGTTGAGTGTGTCTTAAGTCAAATTAGAGGGCTGTTGTTTATATCCAAGTATGCATGTACCTATTACATCCTTAGGGTAATCATGCCATGCTGGTCATTATTGGAGTTCGTAGACATCATAACTGGGTGTACTATTGGTTCCTTCTCCCTCAGAAGCTTGCATGGTGCCTTCTGGTAACATGGAAGCTAGTCTTCAATGAGGAGGCTTTCAGATAGAATCTGGGTCTGTTCTTTAGGTTGTCTCTTGTTAGCTGTATGAGAATGAACAAGTTGTTTAAACTTTCCATGTATTGTCATTATCTACGGACTAGGAAAAGTTATGGTATCTTTGCTATAAGGTTGTTATAAATATAGAAACTGTCAAATGCTTTAACACATAGAAATGACACTTGCATGTGTTTTTAAGTACTATATACAATTAATGATAAGAGGGATTCTTATAAAGGATTCCCTCATGTTGGAATAATAACAGTCACTATCACAGTTTTTGGAAGTAAATAAGCAACATATTCTAATGAAAATAAAATACCAGTGTTACTTTCTTTTAATGGTTGGTAATTAATATGAATTAAATGATTGTGAGCCAACCAAATCTTTCTTGTAAAATATAAAACTTTAAAAGTTTGAAAAATAAATAAAAATGTTAATGATATGTTCAGAAAAACTAAGTGGTTTGACCACATTTTGAATAGTTTGATAAACAGAAATTATTATTGCTGTTTCTCATCTTCTTATATTCTGCCTTATCAACAAATAGTCTGATTTCTGAAGGACAAAATGAAAAATAAAAATATTTTCAACCAGCTAGTTCAGTTTCTTTTAAATGGCAAAAGTATCTGGCAATTGCTTTACTGAAAATTTAATTTTCTTTTCATATCTCTCATGCTCCATGGTTATATAAATGACTGTTTGCAATCATATTTTTCCCCAGATTTAAAAAAGCCTTTGAATTCAGTCATTGGTTGAATGTTTAAAATAAATACTGATAAAAGAATTTTTATAACCAATATTTCCCCATATACTTATTCTTGTTATAGCAAAATTCTTTATACTATCTTAAAATTAACTTTCTCTATCAAATCCTTTCAGATTGCCATTATTCAAAATTTGTTTCCTCAATCTTGTTGTATTGATTTTCTTTTTAATAGACTGGAAGAACTAAGAAATATGTAAGTATAGAATAAGCTGGCTTTTCTATAAATATGAGATAGTTTTTATAATCAGTTACTAATTGAACTGGACATTTCTTCACATAAATGTAAATTCCATTTTGCACTTCAATGAAAATATACACATTCATGTTTTTCTCTGAAATGATCAATTAAAAATAAGATACATATAAATCTAACAAGTGCTCATGGTCTGTGTCAATATAAAAATCAATGTTATTTTATCTCACCATTTTTGTATGATTAGCAATAATACTTGTATATTTCTTTTTAAGATCTCAATGTTTTTCTGGGGACATGGGAGTGATACAAGGTTTTACATATTCCAGGAGAGTCTCAGCTTCACTGTGTTGGCAAGGTTGGCATTGACCTCCTGGAATTCCTTTCCATCTTCTGAACGGCAGAAAAAGTAGAGATCTGCTATGTATTCTCATTGGTAAAATGTCATTTACTATGAATTTCTCAGAGTTCATCTGACTAGTTTTCCCACTGAAGTGATACAGTGGCACATGACTTGCTGAAGCACGCTTCCTTCCCATTGGTGCTGTTGTCTCAATTGCCCAATCCTAAGTAGTATTTTATCTACAATTTAGTTTGAGTTGATATGCTCATTCCAGAGAGGGGGACAAAGGGCAAGAGAGAGATGTAGGAAGGGGGAGAGGGGAGAAAACACTGGATCAATGTTCAGGATTTCTCAGTTCACAATGACCTCGAAAGCTATGCTACCCTAGAGAGTCAGTCTGTTAGGGACTTGAAGAGCACAGGCCAGCAGTGGAAGGAACCTCAATAATTTAAGTCATCATGCTGAAAATTGGGATGAACCTCTTATGCTGGGTAGACCAGAAGTCTGCTGGGACTGGTCAGTAATGGAAGGTATTGAATGAAACATCAAACGCATTTCCCTTCCACATCTGAATGTCTTCAGAGCTGGAGGCTCTGAGGCAATGATTTGGGAAACAAGGAATCCACTGAATTTGATGTGTTACATTTTTGTTCAAAAATTTTCCCAAACATGCCTTAATTTTAGTAGACTGACACAACTTTTAAGTTAGAATATTAGAAAGTGATATTGTTTTAAAGGAAGCATATACAGATAGGGACACCAACTTTTTTTTTCCGAAAGGTCCTGTTGTCACACAGAAAATCCAAACAACTTAGTGCCATGCAAACGAGAGTCTTGGTCACCCTAAATAACTGCTTAGAAATAAGACTTTTTCTAGCTCTGTGCACTGACTTTTTTCCCCTTATAAAACATTTTATCCAAGATCATAGGTAACACAGGGAATGATTTCTAAACTTTGAGACGGCACTAGCCCAGTCTGGTTATACAGGCTTTGGTCTCATGGTAGGGGTAATAAGCTACTGTTATTTATTTTATACGGTTATAAGGTTCTTTTCTCTGTATACATAAAATGCTTTCTAAATATCTCATTAATCCTCACAACATCCTTGTTGGTAGGGGACAACATTATAACTTCAGGTAGTGAAAAGGCTTGTCACTCTAAGAATGACAAGAATCTATTACTTAATTTAATGTGCTTTTATGGTAGCAGCTTGAAGCTTAGTAAGATTAGCAAAGGAACTAGTAAATAAACAAGAAACACTGTATTAAATATAAATGTATCAGTACAAATGTAAAACATTGAGCATGGTGTTTGAGATGGAATAGCACACAGTGCTTTCTCTCTCATTTCTATTTATAGTACAGTTTCAAATGCTCTGCTCTGTTTAGTGATGGGATTATTATGTGTTGTCAGGAATTTCTTTGTTGGTCCCATCTATTTGGTGTTCTCTATGCTTCTTGTTCTTTGGCAGGCAACTTCACTTTTATATTATGGTTTTTTTCTTGTATGAGCTTGTTGAAAATATTTTATGTGCTTCTATCCTGGGTTTCTTCTTTTGCTATTCCTATTATTCATAGATTATATCTTTTCATAGTATCTGGAATTTCCTGGATGTCTCATGCCTGGAATTTTAGATTGAACACTTTTTTTGACTAAGTCATCCATTTCTTCTGCATTGTCTTCAATGCCTAAGGTTCTCTGTTCCATAGCTTATACTGTTGGTGAGTCTTTGCAGTTTTGTTTGACTTCCTAAGTTTTTTGTTACTACTTTTATCAAGCTTGGTTTTTTTAGTGATTCTCTGTCAATTTTCATGCCTTGATTGTGTTCACCATTTCATTTCCCCATTTGTTTCCATTTCTCCAGAGTCATTAAGGGGTTTATTCATAGCCTCTTTAAGGCCCTTGAAATGTTATAATTACTACGTTCAAGTTGTTGTCTTGTGTTTCAGTTATACTAAATCTCTCAGGGCCTACTATAGTAGGATTACTGAGCTCTGTTGGCATCATATTATCCTGCGTGTCAATAACTGTGTTTTTGTTTTGTTGTCTAGTCATCTGAGGTTATGATGATGCTAGGTTCTGATTTCTGGCATTGCCTTTGTTGGGTGCCATAACCATTCTTGGTTTCTGTTGCTGTCTCAATCTTAGGAAACTGTGGTGGTTGTGGGTTGCCTAGTAGGGTGTGCTTTGCCCATGTCCACCCAGAGGTCTCTGGGTGGCAGAAAGGAGTAGAGAGGTGGGCTAGAAGAAGAGCTGCAGAGAGCTTCAGGAAAGTGTTGAGGAGATCCTCTTCCCACTTAGAGGTATAATCCTCAGGGAGTTGTAGGTGTGGCTGGAACTGTAGCTGTAGGTACCCTACCAGTAATTTGCAGTAACGCCTTGAGAGACATAGATGAAGGGCTATGGAGACCCTGGAGCTGAATCAAGAGCTGGAATCGCCAGTGAATGGAGTTGAGGTGACAAGAGAGGCACCTTTCAGAAACTTAATACCCAGCTGAGGGTGAGAATGGGAAGGTCCCAGAGCAGGACAGGAAGGATGGCATGATTCATTTACCTGAGTCCCGTGTAGAGAGTGTTTCTAGGGGTTGGAAACTGACAAAAAAGGATGGGGGTGGAGCTGGCTTTGCAGTAAGGTTTGGTGGTATCCCCAGGGAATGTAGGGAAGGAGGGTTGAGACCCTGCAACAGCCTGCCTCNACCACACTCGCCAGCTCCCAGCTCAGTGTATCCACTGAGGATCCCAGGTAGAAAATGTTTGTGTGTTGGCAGCTGAAATATGGAGATGGGGTGAGGTGGGAGAGCAGGGTTTTCTGCAAGGATTAGTAAAATCCTCAGAGAACAAAGGTATCTAGGGAGGCGAGGTTCCTGTAAGCATCTGTTACAGGACTGGGGAGGACACTGAGAGGCTGTAGTGGAGCACAGGACAGAGAGGGGAAATCACCTATTTGAGCCCAGTGTGGCTACTCTCCGGATGCTCTTAACTGACAGAAAATATCATTCTTCATATCATGAATTATCCTAAATCAAATTGCTATTTGTCCTATCAGCTAATAACTGTGATATATTTGTCATGCTGTTTTTGTAAAAATACATCAATTGTTTCCTTGTAAGCAGAAAACCTTTCTACAGTTTTTAATAATTTTGTTGCTTATTATTTAATAGACATCGAAAATATAGCCATTTCTATTTTATAGCTGAGAGTGTTGCTGTGTGAGGCAATGAATGAGAAAAATCAAACAGAAATAGTTTCTGGATCCCCAAGCTAGGGCTTTTTCCCCAAGTAAGCTTCTGACTGTACTATGTTATCACCCCATATGTCAGGTTTTACAGCGAGCATTCTGTCCTGGGCAGTGGGACCATTTTATTCTGCTCTATAATTAAGATAGAATGCACACACAAGTGATTTGTAGTAGCTCTAGAAATGGTAATCAAGGTTGCTACTTTCACACTGTTGGGTATTTATTTTTCCCTCCAACATTAAATGAAACAAACTGTTTAATTACCTGAGAAGCTATACCTGTCTCTTAGGAATTAAAGTTTGCCTCCATGTGAAGGTGAAAGTAGTCATTTCAAATGAGTTACAAGTTAAGCAAAAAACTCACTGACTAAAGATCCTGCTGTTCATCATGTGTGCAGCACATACTAAATAAAAGTTTTATAGATGCTATAGATTTCTTTTTGTGAATATGCTAGCTTAGTTATGTTTATTTAGTGTGTGTATGTGCTCATGCACACACGTGCACATATGTGTGTGCATGCATGCGTGGCAGATAGGACAACTTGCAGGAGTCATTCTTCCCTTCTACAGTTGGGTCCAAGGGACTGAACTTACATCATCAAGTTTGGCAGCAAATGCCATTACCCACAGAATCCTCTTTTCAGACGTTATAAAGATTTCTTAACTTTTTTGAATATTATATTAAATTCTTCTTTAGGTCACAAATTCCAAGATAGATTAGAAATTTACTAGATGTTATAATTAGTCTTATCAAATTTTAATTATTTTAAGACATTGCATTTTGTGAGTAACCCAGAAGTTGGAAAAAATGTTTCCCAAACATTTCAGAGATTTCAGATTGTACAAAAGCACATCCCATAACTGATGGAATGTGGTGGCTTTTAAAAGTTTATTGTTTATTTTCTTATACTCACCAATGTCAAAACTATGGTGTTTATAGATAGCAAGTATAGCTGTGACTTTTTAGTTTTGACAAGGTCCAATATAAAAACTACTATAAGAAACCTATGTCAGATAGGAAAAACATAATTATTTCTTATTAGAGACAGTAGCTTTTTAATCTCTAATAATACAGACAAGCAATGTAGCTCTCAAGAGATATACTTCCTCTAAAGGGCTCATTATAGATGTAATTCATATTATAATTTCCAAGTGGTGGGGAAGCTATGTTGTTAGAAGCATGTGGGAAACAATGCCTAGAATACAGTGTGACACATTTTTCCCAGTTCATATAATGCATGTTTGAGAAGTACACAAATCTAGAAGCAAGTAATGCTATATTTTCTGCTGACATTTATATGTGAATAACAGCATTATTTAATATTTTCTCCAGCCATCCACTAAATGCTTTCTGACACTATATGCTAACTTTGTACAGTACAGAATCAGGTGTCATTAATGACAAAGGAGCTGAGTTGCAGGCTCAGTTTAATGTTTCATCTTACACATTTTCTAGGGATTGAGATACAAATATCCTGAAAAATTCACTTCTATGTCTATGAATCTTCATAAAGGCAAATTCTGTTGACTTTAACATTCAGTTTTCCAGCAAGTTTGAAAGGTTTGAATTTGTACTTGAAAATGCCTTTTTTTGCCACTCAACAATAACGTTTTTGTCAGGCAGTCTATGACATTAGAATTAAGTCCCAGTAAAACCATAATTGGATGCACAGAGGTTAAAATGTGGCTTTCATTCAATTAGCAATGTCTCCATCCCTTTAGTGTGGCAAATACAAAACCTCGGTATCATTTTTGCTGCCTATCAATACTAATCCATGACACATTATGTGACTTACTCTATGTGCATTGAATTAAACTTCTCATCAGTCAAAAAATCACCTTATTCAAGTAACATTTTTAAGGCTGGAAGGATGACTCAGTGGTTAAGAGCACTGGAGACTATTCTAGAGGAGTTCAATTCCCAACAACCACATGGCATCTCAAAACAGTCTATATCTGCGGTCCAGTAGGAACTGATTCCCTCTTCTGGTATGCTGACGTACATGCAGACAAAACACTGATATAGATAAAATGCATAAATAAATATTTTTTAAAAAAACTTAAGCCTGTAACAAAAAATCTGTGGATCACTTACCTTGTATCCTATTTTCCCGAGAAGTATTATAGTTATTTCTCTCTTTTAGTTACCATTCTTGTACTTTGTTTTGTCCCTCTGACTGTAAAATAGACATGATTATTCTTTAGCTCAGCTGCAACTACCTCATTTTCACTTGATTTCCCATGTACAGGATGGAGTATGTTCCTCATGTCTAGCTATTATTGTCAGAGTTGGCTTCTTCATCTGTCATGTTGACCCAATCTATCTCCACCTGAAGCCCTTCATCAATTTTGCATTGAACAATATTCTCATTATTTTCTAAAGCCTTTTCACCAGGAAGAGGAAAACACTTTCCTCCTCTGCATTGCCCCATTTCCTCGTTCCTTCTGCTTGCTTCAAATGCATCACTATGGAGGCACATGATTTAAATCACTAACATCTTAAACATGCTTGTTTCCTAATGCTGTGCCTGATAAGCTATCAACAGTTTCATTTTTTTCCACAAAGCATGTATTCTTCTTTTTCATTTTCTATCTAGCACATGATCAGCATTTATGTAATAAAGACATCTTCTGAAATTCATTTTTTTTGGTGAGTTTAAAATTAGTGCTACCTTACGATCTTCTTCAGAGGACAACATGAGATTTTCTTCCACTATGGTACCATCTCTGCTCTAGCAATGCGGTGGTGGGGAATAATGAATGTCCTTAAGAGACCTATACAAGTCCATCACCACAAAATGATTATAGAAAGTATTTTATCATCCAACTCTTGGTGTACATAGTAGCCAACTGTTGGTATATCGTCCACAAAAATTAAATGTTTGTGCTTTCATTTTGAAGTCTGAAGCTACTGAAATATTTTTCCTTGAAATACAAAGTGATAAATTTTGATTGTTATTGTTGATCATATTATCCTTAAAAGAAAGAATGGACAAATAAGATACCAAAAATGGTTTAAAATAATTCAAAATAAATCAATGTCACTTTTATTCTTTATTTTTTTGAGAAACTATACTTATAACACTTTCTTTTTCTCCTTTCTTCTACACATTCCCATGTTACCCTCCTTGGTTTTTTTTTCAAATTTTTGTCTCCCTATTCATTAATTGTTGTTACACACATATTATGGGTAGATCTCTCTCTCTCTCTCTCTCTCTCTCTCTCTC
>LOJH01053133.1:1552-12236 GCA_001685095.1 Ellobius talpinus
GGTGTGGCTAGGGCTGCAGTTCCTGAAGGGCCATTTCCCTGGTTCTTGACACTCATGGTGACTGTGCATCCCTCGGTGTGGCTAGGGCTGCAGTTCCTGAAGGGCCACTTCCCCAGTCCTTGACACTCATGGTGACTGTGCATCCCTCGGTGTGGCTAGGGCTGCAGTTCCTGAAGGGCCATTTCCCTGGTCCTTGACACTCATGGTGACTGTGAATCCCTCGGTGTGGCTAGAGCTGCAGTTCCTGAAGGGCCATTTCCCTGGTCTCTGGATTTCTGTGTCTCATCTTTACCATCACTGATAAGAAGCTCTTTCTTGTTTTAAAATTTGATGTTTATTTACTCATTTGTTTGTGTGTTGTGGGGAGCCAATGGATGGATGCCCACATGTAGGGAGGACAGCTTACTCCAGCCAGTTCTCTCTTGGGGGGTCGCAGGGCTCAAACTCTGGTCCTCAGGCTTAGGGGACAGTACTCTGACTGTGAAGCCATCTCACCAGCCCCTAAGGAGCTATCTCTATAGTAGGACTTCAGCATGTACTTCAGCCTACACTGGGAAGCCATGATGCAATCCAGTTCATGCACCAATCTATTTCCTGTGGTTTTGATAAAGTTAATTCCAGGTTTTCTCCATGAGTATATTTGGGTGAATGGCTTTCTGTCTGTCTGTCTATCCACTGAATCAGGGCTACTTAAGTATTTTCCACTCGTGACCCCTTTCCACATAAGAAACTCTTATGTGACACCCCCTAGAATATAGGCATATTTAGATGGATATCCATGTATGGCTATTGAAAATCAAATATTTACTATTATTAAATCATAAAGTAATTTACTTTAAAACAATTCATTGGTATATATGTAATTGTAAAGATGAGAGGTTGGAGAGAGGATTCAGTGATTAAGAGCACTCATTGCTCTTCCAGAAGACCTGGGTTCAGTTCCCAGCACCTATGAAGTACACAAGCATCTATGAAGGCAAAACACTCAAACACATTAAAAAAAACTTTAAGAGAAAAAGATGAAAGCAAGTTTCCATACTTATGGACAGGTGCACTTGTTTGATTCATATAAAGAATCCGATCTTGGCCAAGGGTGATGGTGTAAATTTTAATGCAAAGATGTGGAGGCAGAGGCAGACTGATCTCTGAGTCTTAGGGGCCAGCCAGGGTAATACCAAGAGACCTGTCTCAAAAATAAATTAAATTTTGATTAAATATTTCATATGACATGACATGGAGTATCTTTAATGTTTTTCGGAGTTAGTCAATATTTTGAGTTATAATCATCAATGCTGAGACCATCATTCAGCATAAATGTCTAATATAAAATAGCAGAAGTACACCTAGGGGTCTTTCCAGAAACTGTTCAAAATTCTGTCCAAATTCTAAATCATAATTGTTTGAATAATTTTGTATAAAATTTAAGTCTGCAACTCAAACAGCAATTTTTAAAACCAAACATTCTTACATAATACAGTCCAAAAACAGACTTACATGCTGAAGGCTGATGATAGGAAAATATTAAGTCTTTGTTTTCTACAATTCATCGTTATGTTCCATAACTGCAGAAAATCCTGTATATATGGAAAAGAAAAAATGCAGTTCATAGCAGACAGCAGTCTCAGATCTCGGTGGAGGTGTGTATTTGGTGTTCATTGGTCACAAAGGCAGAGATACTTTACCAAGGGCGCACATCCTGTGTTCAGAACCAAGTCTTCAGTGAAGTCATGCTGCGATACCTGCAAGCCCTGCCAGAAACCGCTGGCGCTCATTGTGTGTTTGATTTTGAGCTAATGCTTTTGATGTATTCCAAGAGCCTTTTCTCTGTTGCCAACGTTTTTATGACTCACATATTTGATTACTGAATTCCATTTTGCTTTGGTAACTCCATTTTAATAAACTGTGCACTGCCAGGTGTTATGGCTCATGCCTTTAACCCCAGCACTCAGGAGGTGGAGGCAGGCAGATCCCTGTGAGTTCAAGGCCAGCCTGGTCTAAAGAGTGAGTTCCAGGACAGCCAGAGCCACACAGTGAGACCTTGTTTTTACTTAAAAGAGAAAAAAAAGCTACACGCTGTAGGACCCGTCTAGATTTTGAGTCCCCATCATTTGCCCTGCACACTGGCATGAGTTGTTCTTCCTCCTTCCCCTTCTACTTCCTTGTATTCTCTATATTTCTTTTGCTTTTTTTTAAGATGAGATACTGCTACCAGCTAAGATGACCTCGACCTTAACCTTGGCTCAAACTTGGAATCCTTCTGCCTCACCCTCTTGAGTCCTAAGATTAAAGGCCTGTGCCACCAGCAGCTATCACATCCTTCGTACCTAAAATAGCCATCATAGCAACATGCTAACAACTCGCCACATCTACTGGGATCTTTGATAGAATATTACCTACTTGCCACACAACAGAGTGCCCTTGTCAGTAAATTTCTCTAGTATGTTCTTTCCCTTGTTTCAGCACCTTCGGCATCCAGTTTCCTTATACATTCTCTTGACGTCACAGTGACATGCTGGCTAGATCCTTCAACTCCGAAGATCCAGCACTTTCCCAGTTGAAAAATATTATAAATTAATCCTCTGAAGAGCTATGGGTCTAATATTCAGGAGGCGAATTGGTAGTATATTTTGAGGGGAACTCAAAAGGCCTCTCCATTTCTTCAAGTAAGGAAAAGCATTGACTTCTAAAAAAAGGATATCCTTGGCAACCACAGCCACCACTACCTTCAGTGCTCAGGGACCATGCTGAAAGAGGGGCTGAGAGAACGTAAGGGGCAGAGGGTGGGGAAGAGTGTTGTGAAACACTGTCTGCTAGACACGAGACAGCTTTTATACCCATGAGCTCACAGCAGCTGTGGTTACCTGCACAAGGTAAAGCCAGACAAAATTCCAGCAAGGATGGGAAGAATCTCACCAGGGCCCGCCCCTAACTGAGGAGCTATTCAGAGTTATTAATTGAGAGGCAGACATGTGAGGGAAGATACATAAGTGGGTAGAGGGGAGAAATGGAGGTGGATATAATCATATTTCACTGCACACATATCTAAAAGTCTCAGATAATAAAAACAAAAGAGAGGAGTGAGAGAATTGTACAGATATGGGGAGCTCAGGGGAATCAGAGATTTGAGCTTTTGAAGCTTTGTTGACCCAGGGTTCCATTGCTTCCCACTCAGAGCCCAAGCCTTGGCAGTCAGAATTTAAAGTTAAAAATAAAACCGCGGTAGAGATGCTGCAGTCGGTATTAAATCCTGAATTGTTACCTTGGCCCTTTCTCTCTCCAGTGGCAGTGGCTGGCAGTCTCTTTCTCTGTTGCCGCTGCTGCCCTCTGGCTTTCCGGCTTCACCTCTGCTTCATGATTAATCACCCTGAGCCTTTTATGTCGTCTTCAGTTCCTGCATAGCCCCCTATCCAGGCACCCAGTTCTGTAGTTTTCTATTATCATTTGCTACTAGAGTCTCAAACGCCTGAGATGTGGCATCTTGGACAATATTCCTTTCTGCGGATAACCCATCACAAAGCTCCTGTCAGAGAAAATTTTGACAATTGCGTTACTAGGTATCAGCACCTTACTGATCCCAGGGGCAGATGGGTCCTCATTTCCACCACTCAGCAGAAATTTCACTGCCTTGACTTCCAAGTCCCACTTTAGAGCAGGCATCAAAGGACCATGCCACCATGACCAGCTGTCATAAGTTAGCTTTCCTATAAAATAAACTGGTTCTAAAATTGGTAAATAGGTAGCTTATTGGGGAATATTTCAAGATGCAACATGTATAAGGAACAAAAGAACCACGGTTTGTGAGAAGAATGCTGAGTTATAATGTAGGCACCACACAGACCACAGACAGCTCCCTGCAGAACTCTGGAGCTGGGAAGCGCCATCAGAAACATCTCACTGAGGCAGGATTCATTCAATAGATTCACAAAACTGTCCCTGGAGAAGGACTCTAACGTTGAGCAAGATATCTGTCTTTGGAAAGATATAGGCAAATCCTGTGGGAGGACATGACAGTCAGCTCTTGGGAGAGACATACCTTTGGGAAAAGGAGAGCTTTCATCTCAGTGAGTCTGGGTGGCAGACCACCTTATCTACTTAAAGGGGAGGGTCAACACAACAAATGAAGATCACACAACTGAGCCTTTGTTAGCTCTTGTAATGTATTAAGAAAAGGTAAGCGCAAATCACTGTAAGCAGTGAGTGATTTCAGATCCCAACTGCCTCTAATTTCAGAAAGCAAGACCTGTAGTCCAAGACAGAGAACACTCCTCCAAATTCATTCTCGTCCACCTTAATGCAGGGCACTCCCCTCTTCAGCCACTCAAGCTGGGTAAGTAACTCAGGAAGATTAAAATCCCAGAGAAGTATCTAAAGACAAAAAAACAAAACTGGATTTTCCCGTACAAATAATCAGGTTGGGTATTTTCATACATCTATGCCTTTTGTGACACTTTTATTCATCCCAGGGAACTTCTCTCAGCACTGAGAGTATAATTTAAAAACAAAACTTATTTGAACTAAATCATGAAGCCTGAACCATAAGGGAAAAAAACCAGCAACAATGCCTACCGCCACACACCCTGCATGGAAGCAAAGCCCTACCACTCTGCAATGGACGATTACCAGTCAGTCTGGGCTTCCTAAAACAATGAGAACAGGGTGGCGATGCTGTCGTCTGTGTACCCTTGCTCAGTTCTCTAATGGAAAGCATCCTTCCTCTGCCGAGTCACTCTTGACAATGTTAATGACTCACTTTAAAGCTGTATCTGGGCTATGATTCGTGACACTCAGCCTGGTTAGATGGGAGGGTTCGGCAGGTTTCTGGGGAGTGTCTTGGATGCAGAAATGCCTTGAAGACAGCACTTTATTATATTTAGGACAAGTATGACATCCCACTTCAAGGGAGAGGCTCCTATACATATTGAGAAGGGATTTCTGTGGTTTAAGTGGGGAGGAGAACTTGGATGAAAAGAATGTCTCTGGGTTTTTCTTTCTTTTCTTTTCTTTCTTTTTTTTCTTTTTCTTTTTTTTGAGGTAATATAAAGATAGGAAGCAGAGAAGTGGAGGCAGGAGGCAGTAGGATTATGGGTAACGGAAGAATTCTGCCTGAGGGTATATGCCTGCTTTGCCTATTCCTGTATAACTAGAATATTTATAATTCAAATACTTATCTTTAATAATTAAAAACCAAGGAACATTAAAGACAGACAAAAGGTAGAGAATATTATGTACACATGTGTAGGCGCCATGCATTAAATCCCCACCCTAGCAAAATACAGCAAGAGGTAGCTTTTACATGAGGTTAAAAAGTGAATATTTTAAATGTCTTGGAAACAGAATTTCTAATTCACTCCAGTTCCGCCAGGAGTGATACCTTGACTTCTGATTCCTACGCACATCATCAGTCATGGGACTAGGAGCTAAAAATACCCAGCATGGTGGTTTGACATCGGCACATCAACAATTAAAAAGAATACAAATATTTCAGATTTTCAAAACCATAAGCTATCCCCCCCAAGATTTATGAAAATATTAGGTTCGCGCAAGAAAAAGAAAAGTCATTTTCAATTGTTTTCACTGAATACTCAGTAGCATCGTCTATGTAAACCACTTCTCACAATGGAATGTAATATTCTCCACAGCCAGGAAGGCTCTCTGATCTTCTGCCTCTTCTCAGACAGCAAAGACACAAAGAGAAACAGCCATTGCTGTGAGTCAGAAAGAGTGTTTGAAAGGAGAAAGAGACCTCAACTGTGCCCCATGGTATTCTAAAGCTGTCAATTATAACTATGATTACAATGAAAATACTGAAATAAAAACAGTATTTATTGTGGAGAAGAAGTAACTGCATTTAAAGTAAAAACAAAGAGAAATAATGACCAAAAATAGGATGATGCGACTGAACTGTTGAAATATTAACTTTATGCACATATAGTTTTATATATATATATAGATATGATAACTACAGAGAGAGCTATTGTTTCAACCTAACAACCAATGCTAATGGTGGTGACTTAAAAAAAACTTTACAGCAAATTAAAATAAAATAATAAAATAATGGAGCTCAATTGTTTATGCTACAGAAAACAGAATGCTTAGCAACCAAAACATGAACAAATGAGGATTGTGGGTGAGATGATCCAGAGCCATTGTTTTTGAGGTTTGCATGCAAGTGAGGTTTCCATGGCGGTGAATTTACACATTATAGTTTCAACTTGTGTCTAAAAACAGAGGTGCTAATATTTACACCTTTGCTAATTACAGCAAGGAAGAGATTAATGGAGGATTAAACGTTCCTATCCTTTTACCTTCTCATCACACCACGTAATTCCGAGTAGAACATTAACCCAACCTGACAACAATATGCTGCCGATGGAGAAGGAAGAAGGGAGACACACAGACCCCTCAGCTCTGAAAGGATGAGTGACAGAATGTCTCCATGATTACAGGCAGTGAAAGATACAAGACTGTGTTAAGACTCTTTTTGCAAAACTGCTCGGTTTTCCAATGGAAACTAGGTTTGGGTTGCTATAATGAGCCCACAAGTAACATAGAAACATCTTTTGTCCACCCAAGAAACTACTGTTTCTATGCTGTTAAAAACGTACAGGTGTTATTGGTAAACCCAATTTGCCAGGGATGGTGTCTGTGGGGTACCAGCTAAGACCACAAGAAAATAAGAACTTACTGGAACGTGATTGGGATGAAGGGAATTAAAAAAAAATTGTCCTTCAGCAAATACTTTTTGTTAGTTGAAAGGAATTCTGCTTTTGTAAATGCTATGCTTTGGATCTGGAATGTCCCCGAAAGGCCGATGTGTAAAAGGATTGGTCCACATCCTCTTGCACTGTTGGAAGCTGGCAAATCCTTTCAGGGGTGGGGCTGAGTGGGGGTGCTTCCTGTCATTGGATGTGTACCCTCTCCTCTCCTTGGCTCCCAGTTGGGCATTGTCATGTTCTCCCGCCATGAAGTGCTGCCTCATTGCAGTGGGTCCAAACCCTAGGCCAGGCGTGTTGTGCCCCCTCCCAAACTGGAGGCCAAAGGCAGAACTTTCTGGGAATGGTTGAGGCCATAAGGATGCTGGGTATTCTGCTGTCTAAAGATGGGGCATTTGAAAGAACAAGCTACTCTCCATGTTCAGACGGCTGGCATATCTGGGGAGAGCAAACTCCACAATTGCCATTGTCATGAAATACTTTTCTTGTCGTGAAGATGAAGTGCGGGCTCACAGAGAGGGGCCCTTATCTCCTTCCACTCTTGCTGTTTGTCTTATATCCTTATTAGCTTTCACCAAAGGGCAATCGTAATTAAATTCTAAAGCAACGGATGAAGTCACCCACACCATCATCCGAATGGCCGCAGATGATGACGGTGCCAACGACAGTGTAACCCTGCTTTCCTTTGATTCTGGCTCGACAGCATTAACTCCCTGACCCCCTGCAGCTGTCAGTGCCACAGGCTGCTTAAGTGCTGTGCGAAAGCATTTCTGTTTTATTTGTTCTAAATTTACTGGCTATTAATTTCACAGTGTGACCTCCTCGTCTCTCATTAGTTGGCAGATTCCACTGTAGCCTTCAAAAAGCTCAAGATTCCCATAAGTTCATTCCTTTCTCTGCTCTTATCTGGTCGCCTTCCATTGCATATGAAAATCTCCTGTCTTTAAACATCCCTGGTACCCTTTTCCGAAATTCCTGTTACATGCATATTCATTACACTTAGAAATTTATTCCATTCTTTAAATTTTATAACGGCTGGCATGACTTCCCCTCTTTCTCATTTTCTGACAAATCCTAAGGAAACTACTTATCTTGTGTAATGAAGAGTTCTTGCCGTATTCAGTTATTTAAAGCTCTCCCTTGGTGTTGTTCTCATTCAGACCGAGGGACAGGGAAGGACTTCTATTGTCTTAAGGCAGCAGGTGAATTCAGTGAGCCTGGGTGTCATTGTCATCTCCTCTACATATCTTTCAAGGTCATGAACCTCCCATTCCTGGCTTGGATCTTAGATTTCAGGAGAAAAATAGTTCATTGGATGTTACTCCAGTCGATAACATAAATAATAACATGTTCCTGCTTGGGAATGGATTTATGAATCTTCAAACTGCGTGGGCCCGAGGTTCCAGAGGTTTCGTGTATCCGGTGGTTTTGTTTTGTTTTGTTTTGTTTTGTTTTTTTAGCAGCTGTACTCACCTATCTTATAGAAATATCACCTTTGGGGGCTGGAGAGATGGCTCAGAGGTTAAGAGCACTGGCTGCTCTTCTAAAGGTCCTGAGTTCAATTCCCAGCAACCACATGGTGGCTCACACCATCCAAAATGAGATCTGGTGCCCTCTTCCAGCATAATAAATTAAAAAAAAGAGAGAGAGAAAGAAATATCACCTTTGCTCCAGCTCGGAGTTTGAAGGCAGCATCCCTTGGTATTATCAGTCCAATCTTAAGGAAAGAGCCCACCATTACGGAGAGTGCTTCAAAATCTCAACTCTGTGGCACTTGCCTCCCTGCACTCTATCCATAAGCCACAGGGGATTTGTAGAAATGGTAAAAACTAGGAACAAGATAAATGCTCGTAGGAATGAGTGACCGTGTCTTCAGATCAGCTATACAAAAGTTTTAACTTGGGTTCTGCATAGTGGTGCACCCATGTAATAGAAGTACTCAGGCAGAGACAAGTGGCTCTCTGTGAGTTCAAAGGCAGCCTGGTCTATATAGTAAACCGCAGAATATTTCAGGGCCCTCTACAAGAATATCGAACAATCTTAAGCACTGAGCCTTCCCTCCAGTCCCCCTTCTTTATTCTTTGACCTAGCTTTTGCTTTATATTGAGGATTACACTCTGAGCATTGTAACTTTACACTTACAATAGCATAAATGTGCCATCTTTCTGTTTTTACAAATATATCATGAAAACTACTTAATAAAGATTGGTGTAAGCAGCTCCCTCAGTTTCTAAGATTGTTGTAAACAAATAAAAATAGAGACATTGGTAAGATTATGCTACATTAGGAATTATCCCCAAGTCGACTAATGGGCTAGAAATAATAAGTATCTACTAATAATGTATCATTAAGTTGAGAACAGTAAGGTTCTATATATTAACTAGGGATGGGGCTAAATTAAACACCCATACTCATGGAGAAAGTAAATAGCCGTGAGCCTTCTAAAAGAGAAAGAACTCTACACATGGAAGATCTTAGGTGGAAAATTTAAATGGAACAAGATTTAATTTAGATAAATCTATAATCATTTGCTCATGAGAAAGCAACTCCCATCAAGTAATAACAAGCAAAATTCTGCAGGGAAGTCAGAAAAGGATTGAGTTCAGTGACTGATGCTTGCTGAACAATGATGAACAAATCTCAGGGGGAAATGTTTTTTTAGTTTAGCCTTTTCTATTTTTTCATATTCACCACCTTGCTGAAAATGCATGTCTGTCTGGTGTCTGCATCTATGACTTCCTGTCACCTGATAATTAATTATACCTTTAGCTGATTCCAGGGCTTTAGGTATAAAATAAGCTCTCTCAAAAATCAAACAAGCACACTACACATTCACCCCTCCACTTCATTTTTGTATTGTTTTAATTTATTTCAGATGTTTACAAATTGGTTAATTTATATGTAGAGTTAGCCAGTAAGAAGCCTGAGCCATCAGCCACAGTTTGTAATTAATATTAAACCTCAGAGTAGATAATCTGGAAACTGCCAGGCAGGAGAGAAACATCCAGTTACAAGTAAACAAGAATATGTCTCCAGCTCTGGCAATGTCATCTCAAATAAACAGCAGAGAAAAAACTGTAAATGAGGAAGTAGATGATATTATTTAGTCTTTATTTTGGAAAAAATCCAGTACATACAGATCACAAATGATAGTCATTAACTGCTTGACATTGAGATCACAGTTAAGAACAATATCTATCTGATTACTTAGCAATTTTAATAAGAAATAACATCCCATGAAGATATGTGCCAATAAATATATGTGTGTGTGTGTGTGTGTAGAGATGTGTGTATACAAGTAATGAACATATTACAGGACAGTTCTGGCTGTCTTGTTAATATATGGATAAGAATAATGCATTTGCCCAATTTCAGGTTATTTTGTTACTCAGTTGGTTTAAGGAGACTTATGAGGTTTCTTTTCACTGAATTTTTTAAGATTTTTCTCTCTGTTCTACGAATTGCATAAAAACATAGTAAGTACTGAGAGGACAGGAAAAGGTCATGTCACTGAGTTAGGACTACAGTGGACACATAGGAGAGGGAGCAGGTAGCACTGGAAAGGAAGCCTCAACTCATTTAGAAACTGCTGAGAAACAGTAGAATTCTTCTAGCTGCATTTGCATAAAGTTGGCACAAAGCTGACAGACAGAAAAATTCAAGGTCTGAAAAGATGGCTCAACCACTAAATTATTTTCCAGGCAAGCATAAGGACCTGAGTTTATATCCTTGGAACCTAGAGGCAGGCACAGCAGCACACACATATAAACCCAGAACTGAAGAGGAAGTGAGAGGTGGACTCTAGAGTCAGTCTGAACTGGTGAGCTCTAGGCTCACTGAAGCTCCAGGTTCAGTGAGAGACCCTATCTCAAACAGGAAGGTAAAGAAGAGTGGACAGGGCTGGAGAGATGGCTCAACGGTTAAGTGCATTGCCTGCTCTTCCAAAGGTCCTGAGTTCAATTCCCAGCAAC
>LOJH01053134.1:0-12236 GCA_001685095.1 Ellobius talpinus
ATACACTCTTATGGAATAGCCCAGGCCAGTCTTGAATTTTTCATCATCCTGCCTCAGCCTCCTGGGTGGGAGGACTTCGGGTATGAGCCATTATGCCAAAATAGTATTTATTTTTAAAAGATTCATTTATTTTATTTTGTATGTGTAAATTTGCATGTATATATGTGCACCACATGTGGACCAGTGCGTAAGGAGGCCAGAAGAGAACTTCAGATGTCCCAGAATTGGAGGTACAGTTGTAAGTCACCTGATGTGGGTGCTGAGAAAAGAACCCGCATCCTCTGTGAAAGCATCATGTGCTTTGAACCTCAGGCCCCCGGAATAGTCTCCATACTCTCAAAAGCATAGTTCTTAATACTCCTTAGGAATTTAGCACGAAGGCACCTGCCAGTTACTGCTCATTTCTCTCCCATCTTGTTCCCGAGACCAGGGATTTTCCTGGGTCTGGCTCAGTGTTCTCTACTGTGTTTGTGGGGGCTGGGATTCCCCGTGCATCACAACTTTATTGAGTGTGCACGGTGCACCAGGCCTCGGGATGAAGTGGTGAAGAACGAGGTCCCATTACTGTGGAGCATAGTCACAGGCAAGGGGGCCAAAGGACAGGCCAGTTGTCACTTTTCTACAGTGCTGGAATCCGAGGGCTGTGAAAATTAAATCAGAATCCCAATGCGACAGAAACGGCAACTCAAAGTCAATGACTGAGAAAACTGTGGTAAATTCCCTTACAGCTTTCCATGATCAGGGAGAGGGGTTTCTCCAGGCAGATTACATATTCCAAAAGGCTGGGGGAGGGGGCAGGTGGTGAGGGGAGGAGGCGAGGGTGTAGCTCAGTTGCAGAGCAATTGCCTAGGATGTCAGAGGCCCTGGGTTTGATCCCTAGCATCAAAGAGAAAAAAACAACACCAACAACAAAACAAACAACACCAAAAAGGGTAAGGAGATTACAATTCTCAAATATTGGCTGGGCATGGTGGCACAAGCCTTTAGTCCTCACACTTGGGAGGCAGAGGAATAAAGATCTTTGAATTTGAGGCCAGGCAGGTCTACATAGCAAGTTCTAGAATAGCCAGTGCTATGTGGAAAAACCCTGTCTCAAGAAACAAAACACCACCAATACACACCAATGTAGTAATAGGCTGCTTGTTGGTTCTTGGCTGCTCAGCCCCGAAATAACCACACAGAAACTGTATTAATTAAATCACTGCTTCACCCATTAGCTCTAGCTTCTTACTGGCTAACTCTTACATATTATTTTAGCCAATTAATTACATATTAATTTAACCCATATCCATTAATCTGTGTATCGCCATGTGGCAGTGGCTNCACAGAAACTGTATTAATTAAATCACTGCTTCACCCATTAGCTCTAGCTTCTTACTGGCTAACTCTTACATATTATTTTAGCCAATTAATTACATATTAATTTAACCCATATCCATTAATCTGTGTATCGCCATGTGGCAGTGGCTACTGGCAAAGTTTTGGCATGTCTATATCTGGTGGTGGGTGGCTCCATGGCTTCTCCCTGACACTGCCTCCTTTCTCCCAGCATTCAGTTTAGTTTTCCTTACCTATCTTAGTTCTGCCCTATCAACAAGCCAAGGCAGTTTCTTTATTCACCAATGGTATTCTCAGCATACAGAGGGGAATCCCACATCACACCAACATACACACACACACACACATACACACACACACATCCCTAACACCTCAAATATTCACAAAATGTGCTACAAATGTCTTACTGGATGCTTGTTTAATGGTCCCCTGGAAAATCCGACTGCATAAACAACTCTAGAGAGCTGGACATTTTATAAGTGATAAAAGGACCAGGTATCTATTTCTATGATCATGTTTGTGCTGGTGCCAGATGTGAACTCAGAGCCCTGTGCATTCTAAGTACATGCTTTGGGCTAAGTCCCCCACCTCCCATCTCCTTGCTGGTTCCGAATGTTGGTGCTTAGGCTCTGTGTAGATGGCGAGAACAGCCCCTTCGGTTCTATGTGTAGAACCTCAAATCTCTGAGACAGCCTGGCTGTGTCACTCAAATCTGCAATGGCATGCTCTCTGGGGACCACAACAGCTTGCAAACCCTGCCTGCAATGGGGACACCCAGGCTTGTGCATATTGGGTCTGACACTGGCTGGCTGTGTGACCCTGGGCAAGTTATCCGACTTGTCTCTAGGTTTCCCCATTTATGGAAAAGGAATCAGGAGCAGGTGAACAGTCTGCCAACGCAGGTGGGTAAATGGGTCTATTCTTGATTCTCTGTTCTTTATCTAGATCACACACATGACTGGAGGAAGTGTCTTTACTTCACCAGTCTTTACAGCCTGTGGTGGGAGAGCCATGGGGGACTCCTTTTCCCTGTCTTTCTTACCCAGTCCAAAGCGGTAGCCATCAGAGAAGCGAGTGCTAGCATTCCAGAACACGCAGGCACTGTCCACGTGCTGCAGGAAGAACTCCGCTGTTTTTTCTACAGGGGAAAGAAAGAGGAACCAAATGAGGAGGACCCATGGAGAACACGCCCACTTCTGGCCACTCCCTGGTGACAGATCTGAATGCACATGTTCTTCTCACATGTTAAATAGGAGAGCTCTGAAGGGAAAGGTGGCAAACCAGATCCCATGGTCCGAGCTGGTAAGGGACCGCTGGAATAGGGTCTCTAGATAGTTATGCCTCCATGCTGGAACAGCCTGTCTAGGTCTGACCTCCAAGTCCACACACATCAGCTCTGTGGCCTTGAGAAGGTGTATGACCATCTCTGCATGCACGAGAAGGGGACAGTATCTGCCTCTCAGAGTATGGAGGATGAAGCCAGCTGACCTGAGAGCCCTGACCCCAGTGTCTCATGGTAAGTGGTCAGTTAATGATGGCTGCTGCTTGGTGATGTGAACTCCTCAGGGGCCATATGGCTTCCTGCACCACAAGGCCTCAGAGCCAGATACCCTGGCACGTCACTGATACGCTGTTTGGGCGGTAAATGAATGAGTGTGCAGTCTGTCCTGCTCTTAGCCTCCTGGTACTAGTTCCCTCAGCTGTAAACTTGTTTTTCTTTTTTGGACTCAAGGTCTTACTATGTAGTCCAGACAGATCTCCAACTTGTGGCAATCCTCCTGCCTGAGATTTCTGGGTTCTGAGATTACAGGTGTTTAGTCACAATGTCTGGCATCAAACTACTTGGTAAGACAGCTGCACGGGTAAGGACAAGGCCTCTGAAGCCCGGGAAGCCGTCTCTAAAGTGGTACCAATCATCTCTGTCTTGCCAATGGGGGCCCTGGGATGGACCACAGGTAGATCAGAGAGCACTCCAATGCCAGGACTGTTCCTGGTCAGTCTGGAGTGTGCTTTCCAGCAGGACCAGAGCAGCAGCACCAACTGTAGGTCAGAGCAAAGAAACCTGGCACCACATGCCTGAAGTCCTGCAAACTGACCATTCTCTGTAACGATGACATCTGTGTGGGAGCTGCCATATTTATGGATGTGATCGATGGCTTCCTGGACACTGTCCACCACTTCGATGCACACTTCCAGGTCACCATACTCTATTCGAAGTGACTTCACTTCTGAGGGGCTGAAGGTCAGGTAGGAGGCAAACTTGGGGCCTGCGTGAATTTTTACCTGTCAGAGAGAAAAATCCAGTACAGAAACAAAACACTGCAGTGGCAGTAGGAACCAACAGCAGGGCCTGCGTGATGAGCTGCTCGTGGGCCTGGAGAGTGCCTTCCCCTCCTCACACCAGCACACTCTGCCCTGTGGTAGGCCAGGGCTTGCTGGCCACTTTTCCAGCAACAGGGCCCTGAGCAACCTGGGGCAGGGATTCCAATGAAAAAGCCTTTCAATGCTGAATGTATGTGGCACAGAAGCCCTTGACTTCTGGCTTTTTAGTAAAGGAACCCCTCTCTGACCAGATATTCCCATTCTCTAGAAAGTGGAACCTGCACTGGACTCATGAGAACAAAGAAGGCACCACATATGTATCTTTATTCCCTATACCCAGGGAAGCCCTGGCTTGGTACTTAAGGCTAAGTACCTCAAACTAGTTACCTGTATGATTTTGGCCTGTCGTAGCCAGCTCTAGGCTCTCAAATTGATCCTCTTCCTGTTAGACAGACAGAAAGATCCTGGGCTGGCCTGAGGGACTTCATCAGTCTGCTCGCACACAGGCCTTGTTCTCTGAGACCGCACAGACTAGGTACATGCCCTGACTCCTTCAGGTCTTGGCTCCAGCTATGACAAGCTCTATCTGTCTTGCCTGGTGGCTTGACTTTATTGGGAACTACTTTCTGCAGGACTGGGGAACGCCATCTGTGATCAGGTCACCCCGAGGATTTGGTTCTGACATACAAAGGTGCTGCCTCCAGGACACACACTGCCTCATCTTGGTTTGAAGCCTCTGAAGGCAATCTTCATCCTGACGCCGAGGATGCTGAGGGTTCACCCACAGTAGGAGGAGGAGGCTCAGTTCTAGCTAAGGATGGCTTTCCTCCTGGGCATTGACAGTGATATTTGGCATCTGCAGGTAGTCAATCAAATGGGCCTCTAGTGGATGTGGATGGCCGTGAACACGAGTAGTCATGTGTTCTGATTCCGTTTTCCTCTGTGGGGTGCAATGACTTCTGGTGCTGGGTAGTTCTGGCTGCTAAACTGATTGGGGATTAGTGAGGTACACCTGTGCCTGTGTCTGTGATGGGCTTTCCAGAGACAACTAGATCCTGAGGGCTCTGGCCTAATGGATTAAACCTGATGGATCTGTAGTAGGATGGCATTATTGGTAGGGGGTGGAAGGCAGAAGGTGGGCCTACATGAGGAAGGAGACCGCCAGAGACATGTCCTTTGAAGGCTGTGTTCCCCTTTCCTCTGCTTCCTGGCTCCAGTGATATGAGCTGCTCCCCCACCATGACGGAATGAACCCTCTGTGAGCCAAGCCAAAGAGTTCCAGATGGCAGCAGGCTATGGGGTGACTAAGGAAGCGGCTGCTTTGCCAGTTCTCAGGTTCTTTAGTTGCAGCCTTGAGGAAAACGCTGAGTTCCACTAGGGAGTCACATTTCCCCACTTCTACTGACAGCCTATTCTGCTCTAGACTAGACTGATACATAGTGCTGTGCTCAGACACAGAGATTCCAGGCATCTGCTTTCCTTTTGTGGATTTGTGTAAGTTTTAAAAATTTTATATTGTGTGTATGTGTGCGTGCGCGCGCATGTGTGTATCTGCAACATGAATGTGGTTATATGTGAAATTTGTATGTGAATGCATCTAAATTTTACTCTTGAAAACACTTGTAGGGCTAGAGGAATGGCTCAGCAGTTAAGAGCACTGGCTACTCTTTCAGAAGACCCAGGTTCAATTCCCAGCAACTACATGGCAGCTCATAACTGTCTGTAACTCCAGTTCTAGAGGTTCTAATGTTCTCTTCTGGCCTTTTGAGGTGCCAGGCACATGTGGTATACAGACATACAAGCATAACACTCATGCACCTAAAATAAATCATACCCCGCCAAAAAAAGTCCTCACCACAAAACCAAAACCATTTCTGCGCAATTTTTAAAAAATGTTACATAAAGGTAATGCCTAGTTGGATATATAGTTTTGCCACCCAAATGAAACCCTGCTATAAAGATCCCACTCTGTAGGGTGGTATAAGGTCTGTTACCTTTGCATCATTGCAGCAGGGATCCACGCGGCCATCTGGACATCAGTTCCGTCCACCCAGCAGACCACCACCTCTGTACCCAGCACAGCACAGCACGCACAGTGCAAGTGTCACACACTAGTCCCTAAGTGGCCTGGAAGCTGCTCTACACTTTGCTGCGGATCTACTGTACCTGTTCCACTCTCAGCATATCAATGATCTGGTCAAATAATGGTGTTCTCAGCAGATCGCGGTGGATGAGCAAAGTCTCCAAAGCATTACAGGCAGCCGGATACTCACACTTGGAGTCCCTGACTGAAGAGAATGGAGAGCAAAGAGTGAGTCCTGAACACACGATCCACAGGCATGGAGCGATCACCAAGAACTGCTCACTCCCAGGGGCCCCGGGCCAGCTCACCAAGCCTGGTGACCTTGTCCACACTGGCCTCGGAATCCACATACATGTGGCAGATCCCCTCACTGTGGCCCATCACTGGGATCCCCTTGGCAGCTTTCTGGATGTCTCTGACCAGCTGGGAGGAGCCGCGAGGAATGATCAGATCTATTATTTTGTCAAGGCGGCAGAGATCCTCAACTTCTTCTCTGGTATTCACCTGAAGAGGGAGAAAACCAAAGAGGAAGATGGCATTTTCTGGCTGCACAAAATATAGAAACAGCAGCTTCCTCTTTACAGACCAATGTCTGCACTCCCTGATAACGAACTCCAACCCTGAGAAAACTTACTCTGAAAGCAAGTTCCTGACTGTGGAAACTGAAACGCTGTCCAGCAAACGCTGGCCACACCATACAGCAGCAGGACTGTAGGCCTCGCTGGGACCCATGCTCTGCATTTCAGAGAGCTCAGTCCCAGAAGAGAGGATGGTGGGATAGCTCACCACAGCACAGGGCAGAGGATGCCTATGAGGGGCAAAGAGTTGTGGGCAGATGATAAGGAGGCAGAGATGGTGCCAGGCTACAGGATCACCAAACCCAGGGCATGCTGGATCTCATTAGGAGGTTCCATTTCCCCAAGACATCACTGAAAACCTATCCTGGGAGGCAGACTGTACTGTCACAAGTACCTGGGTTGGACACAGAGATGCCAGGCATTTTCTTTTCTGAACTTATCACTGTCTTCCATCTAGTCATGTTACAACAGAAATATAAAGGTACATGTGCCAGAATATTTATTCATAGCTTCTTTATTTCATGAAACTAACACCTGGACAAGACCAAATACCTACCAACAAAAAAGATGAACTGAGTATGTGGCTATAAATGGACTACCACATGGTAATGAAAAAGCAGAAAGAACTGCTGGATGCAAAAATACAGGCGAATACCACAACCTAATAATAATCAAAAGTCATGGAACAGAAAAATACGTTATGGTCCTCCATCGGAGTTCAGGGATCGATTATGTTGACAGTCAATGAAAGTGGTTGCCCTACGGTGTGGTGGGCACAGTGGACAGGAAGGGCAGGAGGGGCCCTGTGGTGGGTTAGGGACACGTAGCCATGTGTATCCACACAGATGGAGTTAGAAGCCTATGTGTGATCTGTATGTACTACTATAAGTATGGCAGGGAGGGAGGGAGGGAGAGGAGGGAGGGAGGAAAGGCTGTGCTAGAGCTGGGCTGAGTTCCTAAGCCTGGAATCTTCCCTGAGCAAGCAATGAGGCAGGCCCTCCCACCAGGGAGAGGGGACTCCTGAGATGTTGGAGGGAGAGGCCTTCCATGGGAAAAGAAAGATCTAAAAATGGCTTAAATCAAATCTAAGCCCTAGCACAGACTGGCGAATTTCTGTACCCGAATCTGCTTTTACGTGGTCCAGAAGAGGGCCTAGGCACGAACAGCACTTCCCTGCAGGGTTCTAGCGAGGATTACAGAGAAGATGAAAGTGGCTCCCACAACTTGCAGCTGTTCCCATGGAACTCATCTGGCAGCTCGGGCCAGGCCAGTGTCCATAGGAAAAGTGGCAGCAACAAGCTCTCATTCTTCCATAGCACACGATGACAAACTTCCTTAAAGTGACTTAAGTCAAATCTAAACTTTACCAAAGACTGGTGAATTCTTTACCCCTGAATTGATTACCCTAAAAAGCCCCACCAATAAGAGGAACCCAGCCTTAGAGTGGGTCTGTTACTCCTGTAACCTGCTGAAGGAGGGTCTGGTGCCAGCGATATGTATGGCTCAGCATGTAAAGATGCTTGCCATGCAAGCCTGGAGACCTGAGCCCAAAGTTCCTGGGACCCATGTAAAGGTGGGAGGGGAGAAGGGGCTCCATAAAGTTGTTCTCCTCTCTCTCTCTCTCTCTCTCTCTCTCTCTCTCTCTCTCTCTCTCTCNCACACACACACACACACACACACACACTCCAACAGGAACAAAGAAAATTAAATTTTTACCAAGAGTGAAGGTCTGGTTGATACTGAGTTACCAGCAGTGCCAGGATACATCTGTATGGTGGTAGCTGTCCCAAGTCAATGAAAACCCACCTGGCTCTGCAGAGTGGCTGGGTTCACAGAGCCCGTGGCCTCTCTAGTCAAGCTTGCCTGTAGAAGCATCTTGGCTTCATACAACCTAATACTCGCTACAAATTTCCATAAACGTCACCTGGCCCTATGACTTACCAGCTGGATGGCGTCCTTGACTCCATGAATGGACAGGGCCTCCTGGGTCAGGAGGTGAAGGACGCGGTTGCTGTGTGCGGCCTCTTTCCCTCCTTTGAGCAACAAGCCATTGCCACTTGCGATAGCCAAGGCTGCCACCTGCAGATCAAAGGGAAGAGAGACAGAGTGAGAGTAAAGTTCGCATTGCTGTGTGCCTGTGTGCATTAATACAGTGTCCATCTCACCTTTACTACCATCCAAGTACGTGACAAACTCATTTATCTCACTTTATACTGAAGCCCAGGAAGGGTGGTGATCTCCCCCCACCCCCAGGTCACACAGCTTATATACGTAGGACTGGCAGAAAACTTGTGAGACGTCTAACTCTGGGGAACTACACTATATGGCTTCCACAACCTGAGTTCAGAGGCCAGGGTCACACAGCAATCCCTCCCCACTNGGGGGGGGAATGGGATGCTCAACTCCCTCCACAGTAAAGGACCAGTTCCACTGAGTCAGCAGAGGCTGGGAGGCACCTGTGGCCACAGCCCACTGTGGTCCTGGAACTGACCTGGGCGTTCTACCTGCCCGATGCTAAGATTCTGGAGAACATGAACTCGAGCCAGCCCTGGACGGTGACAGCAGCCTGCTAGGAGGAGCACACTGCCCAGGGCAGGGAAAGGAGGAGCTACCCCATTAAAGCAGCGAGAGACGCCAGTCCAGTCATCCTAAGCCTGAAGCTGGATTTTCTGAATACTTTCCAGATAAATGAAAATCACCCAGGTTTGGCAAGGGAGGGAAAAAAGCTACCAAAACTCTTTGCCTGGCCATTTAAATCTCCAGATTAGGGGTTGTTAATCCTTTCTATTTGCTTGAGTTGCTCTTGCGCCCCTTAGGAAGGTTATACAAACTTCCTCCCATAATTTTTAGGATTTATGTGTTGTTGTCCAGGGCTTACACTTCAGGTGAGGAGCCCTGGCCACAGTGGGAAGCCTATTCCTTGTGAGGATTCGGGTGGCTGAGAGGTGTCATTTCATAAAGAGCCACACAGAATCAGAACCCATACACATCTGCTAGTACAAATGAATTTTTCAGCCACCACCAGGCTCTTCCACAAGAGGCACTTGTGGCCAGAGGGGTAGTGAGCCTGGCTGAGGACAGACAACCAGGGGGAGGGGGTCCTACGAGGACCAAGCTGCTGTGAGGTCCAGCCAGGAAGTACCCTCCACAGTGCATTGCAGGCCCCACAATCCCCTATGCTTTACACGCAGAAGAGCTGGATTTTCATTTTAAAACAATTTCTCTTTGATACCTCAGAGCCAATACAAAAGACAGAGTTGATCTTGTCCCACTCACAGCTCCGCGGGGGAAATGATTATCAGTTCCTCAGAGTGGAGGACAACAAAGAGAGGCCGCCTTCTACTGTACCTCATGTTCCCAGCCCTGGAGCTCTGATGTGTGCTAACCACATTCCTTAATCAGGGCTGCATGCTACTTTCACTAACAACAGAAGTGCTTTTTCTAATAACATGCCTACAGGAAGCACTCCGTGACGCTGATAACAGAGTCTTTTCGTGTGGGGGTAGACAGGTGTCAGGTAAATGACGGCAGCAGGCTACAGGGTGTGCAGTCTCAGAACACAGTGCACCGTGAGCCAGGAGAGCTGAGAAAGTGCTTTATCCGTCCTGCAGGGGGTTGACTTGGGCTCAGGTGACAGCTCTACACTTATGAGTGTGACAAGGAATATGAACTTTATAATGCTCGGTTGCATCTCTGCTCTAGGATGCCTGGAAGGCTGCAGAACATAACCCACCTAATAACAAACTGACAGTGCCATGGAAATAGTTATCTTTGGGGTTGAAGAAAAAGATCTTTTTCTCTCTTACACATCCACATGTTCAAACACACAGACACACACACACATCTTGTGATGTCTTCTCTCTAATCCTGATAATATATGCTTCCTCCAACCCATTCCCAATGGTAGGGCCATGGTCACACATACCTGCGGAAGGCAGTCAGGGCGAGACTCAAAGATCACCAGTAAAACGCCTATTGGGACAGTCACTTGCTCTAGCTCCAGGTTTTTGGCAATCCGAGTCCGGCGCAGAACACGGCCCACGCTTTCCTGGGAGGAAGCTGCGATCTGCCGCAGTCCAATGGCCAGGCTGTTCAGTTTAGATGTGGAGAGGCTCAGACGCTTCAGTAGAGGGGTCGCAAGCCTTCCTGAAAAGGCAGCAGGACATGATAAAGGGGCAATGTGGGCAGGCTTCGGCCACCAGCTTTACTGTAGCAGGGACAGACACAGAACTGAGGGTCTGGGTGATGCAGCGACATGCAGTCCACATAGCTCTTCCAGGAGGAAGGGAGGGACGGCTTGAAACTGTATCTCGTGTCCCAAAAATCATCACTTTCAGTGTGCAGCAAGTACGTCAGAGCATTTCAAAACAGGGATGCCTGGACTCTACCTGACAGTTTAGAAAAGAAGCTGTGATGTAGTTGTTACACATAATCTACCACGGCTATCGACAAGCCAGCTATCTGGGGTATGGCGTGTAAAACATGCTAACTGTGAAATATCAGGTCTGTTTGTCAAACATGGCTGTTGTACAGGTTGATGTCTTGATGGCATCAAGAACAATGACGATCTGTCTACCTTTTCTTTCTGTTATTATTATTGTTGTTTTTATTATTTGCGACAGGGTCTCACTATGTGACCATCACACCCAGCTCGCCTCCACAGTCTAGCCAATTGGCACAGCAGAAAAGGCAGAAAACGGAAAGAAGGCACCTGGGCCTAGCTGACTGTAACTGGTTATCTGTGATACGACATTAGGCACATCTCCTACTCCACCATGAGTGCCACACAGGGCAGGGCGCTCTGGACAGCACCTGATGACGACCATAAAGACAGCACACTGGTTTAATGGCCCAGGAGATACCTCATCTTTCACTGCGGGCAACACAAACCATTTCTGTGGCTCTTTTATATGGACAGTTCATCTGAACTGGAATCCTGAGCCCACCGTTGGTCATATGACTTTGGGTGAATGACAGCTTTGCTGAGTGGACTAATAAGCAATAGCTCCCTCAGCCACAATGGGCTCTGCAGTTTAAAGGTGACCCTATTGGGAGAGCCCTTAGCACAGTGTCTGTCAATACGATGGTCTCAGCTATGAGCAGCTGCAGCAGCCAGAGCTCACATGACTCCTGCGAACAGGGAAAGCGCCTTGGAGGGCTGGCTGGACTAAAACATCTGGAAATGGGGCAGGAGTAAGGACCACGAATGGTTGGCAAAAGCTTAAGTGTCACTCGATAAAAACTACACATAATTCATAATGCAATTTCTTCTCACAATCTCTCCTTTGGACAGACATAAGAATTACCATAAAAGAAAGAAAGACAATGATAAATGCATGCACGGCTCCCTACCCTCTGCCTCCTCCAAGTCTTTTTTGTTGGCTAGCAGGATCTCTTCCCGCTGGTCTGTCAGCAGGTCAGCCAGATGATGGATAATTTCTGCTCTCTGCAAGAAAAGCAAATCATGAAGACACCAGGTAGGTCCCAGAATGCATGTGCTTCTCCGTCTACCCTCATGGTGCCAGGCTTGTCCGGGGAGCCGACGTTGTCAGACTGCAGTCCGTTTACTTCTGTTCACACGCTCCTGGCACTGCCCACCTCCTTACGTGTTTCCACAACCTGCCCTCATCCTTCTGTTCCCTTACTGATTACTGTCATTAGGGACCCACAGCTCAGCACTGGGGAGAGGATATGCTGAGTTATATAATTTGTCCGTAAGATAAGTTGGAACGAAGTAGGAATGACACATGGCACAACTTTACAGATTTTGTATCCACAGACAGTTTATTTCCCAGGTAAGTTTTTGCATCTGGCTTTTCTTTAAATTTTTTCTTTTATTTTATGTGTATAAGAATTTTGCCTTGGGCTGGAGAGATGGCTCAGTGGTTAAGAGCACTGCTTGCTCTTCCAAAGGT
>LOJH01053135.1:0-12236 GCA_001685095.1 Ellobius talpinus
TAAAGGTCTTAGAGAGATTAGGGATACAAGGTTCATATCTAAATATAATAAAAGCAATATACAGAAAGCCAGCAGCCAACATCAAATTAAAAGGAGAGAAACTTAAAGCGATTCCACTAAAATCAGGAACAAGACAAGGCTGTCCACTCTCTCCATACCTCTTCAGAATAGAGCTTGAAGTTCTAGCAATAGCAATAAGACAACATAAGGAGATCAAGGAGATTCGAATTGGAAAGAAGACAATATTTTTTTAAAAGCAATTTTTTTTACTTGAGGAAGGCTGTCTTTTTTGTTTGCTTGGTTTTTATTTTTTTATTTTTTTAAAACAATTTTTGTTTAAATTTTACATATCAACCTCAGTTCCCTTTCCCTCTCTTTCTCTAATTTCTCCCATCCCCACCACACCATCCCACTCCCCATCCATTCCTTAGAAAGGGTGAGGCCTTCCCTGGGGAATCAACAAAGTCTGTCACCTGAGGCAGGGCCAAGGCCCTTCTCTCTGTATCTAGATTGAGCAAGGTATCCCTCCATAGGAAATGTGCTCCAAAAAACCAGTTCATGCACTATGGATAAATACTGCTTCCATGGCTAGTGGCCCCACAAACTGCCCAAGCCATGCAACTGTCACCCACATTGAGAGGGCCTAGTTTGGTCCTATGCAGGTTCCCTAGCTGTCAGTCAAGAGTCAGTGAGCTCCCCCTAGCTTGGGTCTGAAAGCAAATTCCTTAAATATTTTTAATATAACAATTTTTATCAATTCTTTGAGAATTTAATGCAATGTATTTTTATCATATCCACCACCATTCTTCCCCCATCTCATTCTAGATCTGCTCTCCACCTCCCTGTCCTGTCCCAATTTCGTGGTCTTTTCTTCCTTTTCTTACTAACCCACTGAGGCAAATCTGAGCTAGCCATATACTCATGGGTGTGACCATCCTCTGGAGCATAATAAACCTACCTGAAAACCTTGGGCATATCCCTCCACCAGTCTCCAAAAACTGTCAATAGATCATCAGTAAGGAGCATGGACTCAAGAATACGTCTCCTTCAATGCTACAATGTTGACCAGCTTGATTTCAACTACAGCTGCTGTGAGTTCAAGAAGATACTGTTTAGTTCCAGGCCTCTTCCAACTCTAGCTCTTACAGTCTCTTCACCCTCTCTTCCGCAATGGCTCATGAGTCTTGGCAGAGGTGGTGGAGCTGTCTCATTTGTGGATGAGCACACCACTAACTTAGAAATTATAGCTAGCATAAAATTGTTGTTTTGCTATTATTTGCTTTTTGTCTACATGCTCATTAATGCAAAAGGGAAGCTCGGTGTGGAGATTTCAATGTTAAAAATGACTGAAAATCCCATCTACGATCCTTGTGTTACCTAGTTTGTACAGCCTGCTGAATCAGGTATTTGAAAGGAATAATTTAATACAGACCCAGAAAAAAATGGTGCAGGGTTGGTGGGACCTTGCTGGAGCATCAGCTAAGACGCTGTAAAGGGACACGACTGCACTAGAGATGGTGAGGAGAAGCCAGGGACAAGACAGCTGAGTAGCTGGACCTGGAAGTCACGATCTCTGGGCAGTGTGGGGCATGACAGGTGACTTCCACCATGCTGGCACGGATGTTCCTAATGTGATAAAGAGACAGTCACCAGAGCTGCACTTCTCCTCTTACACGCTTGCTCCCCAGGCCCACGGTGAAGCTCATCTGTGAGAATCAGAGCCCCCAGGATTGGCTGTGCAGCTAGAACAAAGCATAGACACAGGGATGAGCTCAAACCACCTATGACCGTGATCTTTTGCATGTCAGTTATTGCTCACATTTTTAGATGACCAGAAAATACTTTCTCAAAATAATTAGTTTATTTAAGCAAATTTTAAAAATAATTGTCTCTTCTTTTAATATAACCCATAGTCTTTAGTGTTAACATTATATGTTATTTCTAATTATTATACAAGGAGTGGGTGCATGTGTGGGTGTGTGCACATGAGTGCAGATGCCCTCAGAGGTCAGAGATGTCTGGTCCCTTGGAACTAGACTTACAGGCAGATGTGAGGGGTTCTGCTGAGAGGGTTCTGGAAAGCTATCTCTGGTCCTCTGCAAGGATGCACAAACTGCCAGTTCCAAGTCTCCAGGTTAGGAGTACACAGATCTTCACTAGCTGGAAGTTTTCTGCTTCGCTAGGTTTGTTTCCAAATCTGATGACTATAGTAATGACTGCTGTGGAAATTCTTAGAAACATATAACTCAAATGGTCCCCATAAATCTCAACTCTATTAATTTCTCTTTACTAAGACACATAAAATTAAAATTTTAAATGCTGAATATGATTACTTCAGCAAGTGATGGAGTTTCAAAAACACACAATTCACTATCAAAACAATTACTCTATATACAATGACTCATTGGCTATATAAAATGTCAGTGTAATCTGTTATTAAATATATCACTCTTATTTTTCCTCTTTCCTTTTACTTCTGGACCTTTATTTTCTGCATTAAAATGTAAATTAAAACTTTCCTTTTACTTCTTATTCTAGAAGATAAATGAAATTAACACTATTTCATTATCCTTCAGGCTACAGACCTTTCCTTGATTAGTACAAGTTAGTGATGACAACATTTTACAATTCTTAGTAGTTTTAAAAAGCTTTAACATCTTTCTGCCTAATTTGACCTTTTAACAGATAAACACGATGGATGTTAAACTTCTCAAGGAGAGGAAAGAGAGATGGAATGGCTTGCCTGATTACTTCTGGTGTAGAAAAATACCCATTGGTCCTTTACACTTTATGTCTCCTCCACCAATGCTCTTAATGTCTTCCAATCACTGAGTTTCCAGATTGAATTTTTCCCTTATCCTGATCATTTTTTTAGTAAAGAACCTCAAACTTGTTCCAATATCTTTTTAACCCTTAAGAAAAAACAACATTCAAGACATGTATTAAATGCCTCGCATTATTACTGTTGTTTGAACAAGGGAAGGTCTCACTGTCAAGAGGTCTTGCTATGAGACTCCTAATTTTGCCTTAGCTTCTTGAATGCTGGGATTGAAATGTGTGTCACAAAACCAACCCTGTTAGCAATGTAAAAAATTCTATATGCAATTTTCTTGTAGTTTACTCTTGGATTTGGATTTATAAGATTATTCTACCCCCTGCAATTAAAGAAGCACAAAAATTTCACTTATTGCTGAAGGAGTCCAGTGTGTGCATGCGTGAATGTATGCGCATGTTCCTATTTAGTGAGGTTTTTCTCTACACAGCCACTGGGGGACCCAGCGCCTTCCAACTATTTCCCCATCATCACACTCCTCTGGGACTTCTGAGGCTCTACGGAAGCCCATCTGCCCTCCAAAGCTTCAGCAACTCTGCTCCTGCTTCTGGAGGGAGCTCTGCAATGGCTACCCCTCAAAGGAATGTGATAGGAAGCCTGCTCATTGCTCGGAAGCCCCACAGCCTCAGCACCATGTTCTCAGAAAAAAGGGACAACATTTCAGTGGGCACTTAGTTTCAAGGCCACAGAAGCTTAAAGCTATGAACGCCCCATCGGTACCATATGCAGTGTTCGTTAACAATGAGGTAGTGGAAAGTTTCCAGTTTGGTGGAGGATTTTACAGAGCATGGCCACATAAATGCAAATCAATTCATGTTTAATCCCTGCCCCCACCCCAGACTCTTCTGGCTGAGTATGTTTTAGCATCCTGCTAACCCCAGCCCCCACATAACCATTGGGGGAGATTTAAGTGCAAATTGACATTTCCTGGGAACCAACTCTTAAAAAGTTGTCTCCTCTATACCAAAAGCTTTGGACTGTTTCCTGCTTGACCAGAAGCCTCCCAGCGTCTATAGCTCAGGCACAGACGTGAGGAATCCCTGACTCCTAGTCAGTTGCCTGTGCACGACATATGGAGCGGATGTTTCTGTTTCACATGATCATCTGAAAGAATAAGGAAGATTCTGTAGTGTTCTTAAAGGATTTGTCAATTTCAAAGGAATTATTACATTGAGAAAATCCCCCATTGCTTAATTACTACAAAAGTTACCAAGTGGCAAGTAGGAAGACTCAGATGTCATCCAGCATCACAACCGTCTTCCGCATTTTTAAAATCCTACCATCTTCTGTTGACAGCTGTTTTGGGGACTCGGTATTAGGAGTCCATAAAGTGTTTGAATGAAATTATTTATGCAGTAATTAAGCTTATTTCCTCTTTGGCTCTTCAATGGAGATAATGGCTGGCTATGATGCTTGGCCTATGAACATTTATTTTATTATTGCCCATATGTTTTATTTTTGTTGTCGCCAAGCTAAAATCCCCCACAGGGCAATAATTTCGGCTACTCTCTGCCTATAGCACTGATTTCACCCCGATCAAGCATTTTAGGATTAATAGCAAAATATGCTGCATGCTGAATTGTTGTTAATATGTAAAGAGTAATCAGTATTAGTCTCTAACTACAGTAGACTCACCTTTGAACACCGATAACATTTTAGGAAACTCAGGACTGAAGAGTCAGCTTGACCCTTAAGAGAACTTGATATTCTCTGGACTCAGAGTGGATTCCCAGATCCCTGCTGTGTGACTCAAAATGGTCAGTGCCTTGGAACAACGGGGATCAGATGCTCTCTTCTAGCCTCTACAGGTGCCTTCTCCTGCCTGACGCACATACTCAAATAAATGAATATATATATACATATATACATATATATACATATATATGTATATATATATGGCATATGAGGGCACAAGAAGCAAGAGCAGAGTGGTCATAGGTAGGCTGCTTTTGACTTTTATGTGGACTTCAAAAGGAAGGATGCACAAAACTGAAAATAAAAAGTTTATAATCCACACTATACTGTCACATTTCTGGTTTTCATACATATGTAATCCAGTGTGCCCCTCTCTAGCTTTATGGGGCCCTGTTAAGTATTGTTACTTAGCCAGCGCCCCCTACTGCTGGTTATGGAAATCCTAAGCACAGTTACTTTCAGTTTTTACGAAGTATCAATGGCTTGGATACCTTTATGCCACTTCACATCCAGGGCACACAATCAGCTGCTCTTGTCTGATAATTGCCAAAGAGGTGTTGCAAATAACACGTGGAGGCCTTTTCCCTTAGATTCGGGCAAAACTGAAGGTGAGTGGCTCCCTGGACGCACAGTGTGCTCCCTGGCACAGTGCTCACAGAGGACAGAAATGTGACCTTGCTCTTCCTGATAGTGAAAGCTTAGAAAATGAAAAGGGAAGAACTGTACAGCTGTGGAGATAATGAAGCTCCCGGCAGAGCTGGACCACTAGGTGAGATGATTTCTGTAAGTATCCTTTTAACCAGCAAAATTGATGGTTAAAAGTGCTACACCCACAGAATACGGAAAGGATTCCTAGGAGGAATGCTTGCTGTTGGTTTTTGAACCACGATAAGTTCAGAAATCAAACTTGAATGCCACAATTTAGAAAACAGAAAATTTCAAATCTGGATCAAGCAGGCAACTTGTTATATTGGATGTTGCTAGTGTTGAGGCTCAAAGGAGATACTTTATTTGAAGGCGACTGATAGATTCTAGAACCTTTCAATTGTAGGTTCTAGAACCTTTCAATTGTGTTGCTCCGTCTATGGAAATGCTAGACCGCACTTCCTGATGGAGTACCATGCTCTCTCCTTACCTATGGGTAAGAACTTGGGGATTTACTCAGTTTATCCAGGGTTATCTACATTCTCCATAGGAGGTAAACCCTCTCCGGGACATCTCTGCTTCTCTGCACACAGTCTGGCTTTAGGCAATTGGAGCACAGAAAGACCACTAGGAATACTCTTTCCTTATCAACCTCTTCTCTTTATTTCTTTGGCTCTGGGAGATCCAAGCCTACACTGATGCTTAAATTCCACCTCCATAAAAAAATAATGTGTAAGAAGACAGCAGAATAGTGAATTATCAGTCAGGTTGATTTTGCCTTTTATGGTCACCGTTTCAGGTACAGTAGTGGGCCCTTTCTTAGGAAATAAATCCTTTAGACCATCGCTGTGCTGCTGTTTGTGCCCTTTCCTGGAGCACAAGCCTGCTGGGCAGCCTGGATGCTTGCCTGAGTTTATCACTTGTTTGCGGAGAACTACTTCAGAAGAATAAACTTGCCAGGGAGAGGAACATATTTCTTTGCAGAGAGACTGAACACAACTCTGTAATATAGTAGGGCTACATCTTATGTCAGAAACAGGAAGCAATGAAAACTGCAACCCCCCCCACACTCCCAGAGTACCACAGCAGGGGGCTACTGCTAGAGAAAGCAACAAAGATCAAGTCTTCTAAAGATCTGTATTTACTTACCATGCATGTGTTTGTATGTGTGAATACATCATACATGCACACACACATGACATGAGATTAGAGGACAGCTTGCAGGAAACAGCTCTTCCTTTCTGCTCTGAGAATCTTGGGTCTAAACTAGGCCATCTTTATTGGCAGCAAGTATCTTTCCTCACTAAGCTTCCTGCTGAGCCTGACCACTTTTCCTTTAAGAACCTACACTATTTCTTTGTTCTCAGCCTTCACCGACTTTCAAATTGTGTTCATTTCCATGTTCCTGCATCCCATGGGTCCCGGGTTTGTCAGGTTTGGCAAGAGCCACCTCACCCGCCAGGAGTAAGTCTTGAGTGGTGCAGCTGGCTGGCGTACACTGAAGTCCTGCAGAGGTGACGGCACTGAAGGGTGTCATTCTAGGTGGTGTCCTGTGTGACTGTGAAATGCTCTTCGAGAGGCTGTGTACTGATGCTTCTATGGGAGTGTGCTTCAGAGAGCTTCTTCAAAATCTTCCTAGCAGGAGCTTTTAACCATCACTCATTATGCAAGGCTTTTGTTCAAATGAGAATATATTGAAGAGACATATTCATGGGCAGTTTTGGTCAGGAACATACCATAAAGAATAGGAAATATTCATATTATAGCATGAAGTATCATTTCAGGAAATGTCCTCAAATGTTAAAAAAAAAGTTAAAAAAAAGTTTTGCCATATGGTAGCTAGGTGAAGGTTTTCAAATGGAAAATGGTGCATAAATTAGTTCTTCTGTTAATATCAAGATTCATATAAACTCAGTGAATTAAGAGAACACATTGATGGGTTCCTGTGTAACAGGGTTCTCTCTCAGTATGTTAAGGGATTGAAGTTACATTGGGGTAAATTTTTCGCTAGAGTTTAAGGTCATGTTCCCATTTCTTATGGTTCCTGACATAAACTGGTTCTTGTGAGTATAGAGCTCAGCCCTCCAAATTCTTTCCGACAGTCAACTGGGATGACATCCTAGCTGCTTAAGACTTAATATCTCAAGTCTGGCTACATAATCCTTCTGTCTCCAAAGGCAGCACTGCAGAATCTTTCAACTCAGGTCTGTCTGATTTTTAGGGCCATGTGTTCTTAGATATTTGTCTGACTACTCAGGTCAGAGACACTCAGATAATCTCATTTTCAAACAATTTGATCTCATCCAATTATTTTCCCAATCGTGAGAGCAACAGTCCACTGTATTCACAGTTCTGCTCAAGCTGAGAAAATGGAAATCTGTAAGTCATGGACAACAGGAGATGGTACTGTTGGGAATCAGCCTCCTGCCAGCCAAGTAAACCTTGGTCTTAGAAGGTGGCTCTAACAGTGTGTGAAGGGGAAGTAACAAGATATAGAGATGTGGCCATTTTATGTGTCACCTGACTCAAATGGCTTCCCGGAGTGCGAGGCTGAGAGTTCACCATGTCATTAGGATTGACACAAAGGAATAGGGGTTGTCACAAGTGCTTTGTGTGTTTTGCATCTTGGAGGGTCTGTGTGTGTGTGTGTGAGAGAGAGAGAGAGAATGAGAGAGTGTGTATGTCAGTATGTGTATTGTTAGTATGTGCGCAGCAGTGTGTGTGCGGTGTGTGTGTATACGTGTGTGAGTGTATTGTGCATGTGATCTGTGTGTGGTGTATGTGAGAGTGTGGCTGGTGTGTATGTGTGAGTATGTGTAGTATCTGTATAGTATTGCAGTATGTGTGAGTGTGTGTGGTATATATGTGTGTATGTATGTGGGTGTATGTGTGAGTGTGTATGTGTGTGTATATGTGTGTATGTGTGTATATGTGTGTATGAAAGTGTGTGTATATGTGTGTGGGAGTGTGTGTATGTGTCTCTGTGTGTGTATGTGTGTGAGAGTGTGTGTATTGTTTGTGTGTATGCACACTCACGCACATGTGCATGCTCCACAGTCACAACAATGGCCAATGCTGGATTTCATCTAAGCAGGTACAGTAAGGATGAGAAGACACCAATGACAGACCCTCAGGGTGTGGTGGGAAGACCTCAGAGTGAGGAAATCAGAGGGCTGCATGAGTGTGATTCTGCTCTGTGGTGTCTGTACCCAGGTGATGCCCATGGGTTGTCTCAGGAAGACCTTAACTAAGAGAATATTTAAATTGCAAAGGGCTCACAGGAAGTCTCAAGGGACAAAACAGTCATTTTGGCAGAACTTAATTCTCATGGATTTAACAGAATCTTAAATCCAATGTCATGAAGGTTATACAATGATGAATATCTTTTTTGAGGGGGACTAAATGGGAGGAGTTTTAGGGCATGCAAATTACTACTCAGTCAACCTGCTCCAAAGGAAAATATGTGTCCTGAAAACCTGGTTTGCCACAGGAAATTTTACTGGTTTATTTAAATTAGCATAGAAGCTTGTACATATTCATGGGATGCCAAGTAATGTTTGGATACATCATGTATGGTATAATGTTCGAAGCAGTATAAAACATAGGTATTTCTCAAATGTTCGTCTCTTTTTTGTGGTGAAATGTTCAAAACCCTTTCTTCTAGCCTGTCTGAAGCAATCACCATGCATTGTTGCCGTCTTCGTCACCCTACTGCATGAGAACACAAGTGCTTCCTTCCTCTGCCTACCACAACTTCTTCGTCACAGAAATGAGTCGTTAAGGCATTGCTGATATCTGGCCATGACCTCTGTTGTGAACAGAGATCTTGATTCTTTGTGACATTTAGTTTCTACTCCTGCATCACCTTTGATGTTCCTGGATGTGTCGTGTCTTCTTACCTCCTTGCATACCCTCTTTTGATCTGAGGAACTTTTCTGTTGGATTCCTTCCTTCTTCCTTCCCCGTTCGTGTCTCTTCCAGAGGGAAGACAAATCCTTTACTAGAATGAGCTCAGACCTTCCGTTTTATGCCCCACTCCTTTGAACTGTCCATTTCCTGACCACGATGACCAGGAATGATATTCGTCTAGAGATGTCAGGAAGTACAGGCATCTGGGTCCAAGAGTTCAGAGAACGGGAGTAAAGGCTGGGGCTTTTTTCTAAACAGCAGAAGGTTTGTTTTTGATGAATAGGAAGGACATTAAAAAGAAATTTATGTCTTTATTGCATTGCTAAAAGAAAAATGTTTTCATTTAACACAGAAATGATTAGTGTCAGCAAAATTGTTTTATTTACTTCATTACCATGTGTAGCCCTGGACAGTATGGCGCTTACTTGGAGTCCACACAAAGTAAAAGAGCTGCACTTAGAGCCACAGCCATGGATGGAGCATCTTTGCTGTGCTGCGCCACCCTAAGGTAGTGATGGTGTTGGGGAGATAGACTCTGGAGTGGGCGAGCACACTGGGTCTCAAGGCTCAGTTTTCAATCAATTAGCATCTGACCTTTGTTGAATTTCTTCAGGTAGCCAGGCCTGTGATTCTAGCCACTTGGAAGATGGAGGCAGGAAGATCACAAGTTCAAGGCCTACCTGACCTATAAAGGCAGTTCAGAGCTACTTTGGGAAACATAGCAAACTGCTGAATCAAGATTTAAAAACTATAAAATTGAAGATTGGTGTAGCTCAGTGAGTTCAGACCACATAAGTGAATAAAAGGAAGAAAAACATTAAAAAATGAAAAGGCAGAAGGCTGATTTATTTCTGGCTTTCCTGTCTGTGGCAGCTGGGAAATAAAAGCAATGATATCTAAAGGTTTTTCTACATATAGGTGACTGTCTAAATAAGAAAGCTTAGGATGGAGCCTGGACATGGAAAACACAGGGTGTCAGTTATTATTATAATTTGTATTCACCATCATATTTCATCCTTACAGTTGTATAGCCTGGTAGAGACTGTTTTTCTACTTATCAGTGAGAAAAAAGCTAAGCTATGTTTGAAAAGTCTAAGGAGCAAGTAGCAAAGTTACAATTTAAATTCCACCGAGTAGCACTGGTATCCTCATGGTATTCTAGGTTTAACCCCTATGTCAGTGTTAACTCCAGACAGTGTCATCCAAGGTGCTCTTTTTTCACCTGCAAGGTAGTGCAGTTATAGCTGACGTGTACAATGCTGTGTCTAGTGTACAGGGACCCTATAGATGGTGGGGGTTTGTAGTCACTACTGGATTTACCATGAGCTATATGAGACTGACATAAGTTGATATGATTTTCTACCTTCTGAGTAGATCCACATTCTTTATCTGCCTGCTATTAAATACTCTCTGTGGTAAGCAGATTTAGAATAGTAGGGGAAGGAATTTATTCCTCACTTATTACCTTATTTTACATTTATATTTGATGTTAGAGAAATTGTGTGAGGTACTGTAGGCAACCAAACAAAACAGAACCTCTATCGACATGGGTTAAAATGTTCAGCCTGTGTTCTTAGCTTTCTGCTGAAAATAACAAAGAAATTATAGTATGAAAAATTCAAATAGGCTATGCAAGAGTGAGAACCTTCAGTAGCACTAAAAGCTGTTTAAAATTTTATTTTTGTGGTGTGTAGTTCTATGAATTTTAATGCAATGTAGATTCCTATAGCCAGCCACACAATCATAGAGAAACTTGATCATTCCTGTAAGCTCCTGAAAAGGAAATGTCTTAAGTGTGATGTGGAATATGTTTTATTACCATTGGTTAATAAAGAAATTGATTTCAGCCAATAGCTTAACAGAGTAAAGCCAAGTGGGAAATCCAAATAGAGATGGAGAGAGAGAGTAGGCAGATTCAGAGAGATACAATGTAGCCACCAAAGGAAAAAGATACACCAAGAGACTGATGGGAACCTTGTAGGGTAAACCACGAGCCTCCTGGTAAAACATGAAATAATAAAAATGGGTTAATTTAAGATATAAGAACTAGCTAACAATTTGCTTAAGTGATTGCCCAACAGTGTTGTAATTAATACAGTTTCTGTGTGATTATTTTGGGTCTGGGTAGCTGGGAACAAACGAGCAGTCTCTGCCTACATAGGTGGGCCTTTCACAAATAAGATTAGAAGATTAAACTAAGAGACACAGAGAAATTGTGAAAAAAGTAAATTTGAATAAAATCAGATGAACCTAGTTCTCCAATTTGGCTGCAAATTAACTTTAATTTAGTGGGACAGCCTTAGCCTTAAAAAAAGCTTTTCGTTTTCTTCCTCCTTTATCTCAGTGTCTATAATAGTGAATCAGTGTTAAATCATGAGAGACAGAATATTTCAGAAATAATCCTTATTCTAATTGCTAAGTATATGTGTTTTCTTCTTCCATTCCCCTCTTGTGTTCTGCTCCTGAGATATGGTATGTGTGCATGTAAGTGGAGACAGAAGACAGCCTTAGATGGGTGTCATTCCTCAGACACCATTTATCTTTTGTTTTGTTTTGGTTTTGAGGCTGAGTCTCTCACTAGCATCAATCTTGCTCAAACTGACTTGGCTGACTAATGGGCCAAGCATACAAATCTTCCTGTTTCCACCTTTAGCACAGGACTTATAATGTAAGCCAACATTCCCTTGATATTTTGTTCTTGTTAATGTAGGCTGGGTGGGGAATACATCGAACTCAGTTCTTTCTCCTTGCAAGACAAGCACTTACCCACTGAGCCATCTTCCTTGCCTTGGAACCAACCTCATAGTGGATTTTAAAGTGCATAACCATAATCCCACTGTTGTACATAAAAATCTATAGAACTTACATTTTATATAACTTAACCTTTTCTTTTATTGGATGCAGTTTCCCAATACCCCATGCCTTCCATCCCCTTGCCCGTTTGGTTCTCTGCCTCCATGTTTTAACTATTTTATAATTTAATCTAAATGGAATTGGTAGTAGTGATCTTCCTGTGATAAGCTTATTTTACTTACAATGTCCTCAAGGTGGACTGACATTATTAGTTATGGAAGGACTATATTCTTTTAGAGCTCAAATGATATTCTGATGGAGGAGGGTCATCTGTCTATGTGTTACTTTCATTGGTTAATAA
>LOJH01053136.1:0-12236 GCA_001685095.1 Ellobius talpinus
CTCCGCGGGCTCCGCTATCTCCCCCGGCCCGGGTGGGGGCCGCGCTCCACGAGCTCGCACTTCGCACACGCAGACACCGGCCACCAGCTGCGCGAAGTCTCACACTCTAGCACACACACTGTGCATCCCAGGGCCTCACACATCCAGGGGCTCCTCCTGCCTCCACCCGCAATGCTGCCTGTCCTGGGATCTTGTCCGTGGAGAGAAGACTCAGGCTCTAGGGGAAGACCCTTGTCACTTTCCTGAGGCTAGCCAAATCGAGAGGGCCCCACCTCTCCTTTCACAGGCTCCAGAAAGGAGCTTGGACAAGGGAACCAAGAGGCTTGTGGCAGAGCTGATCCGATGGCCCAAATGGCAAGGGGCCACTTCAGAGACTGAGAGCCAGCAGACATACCCACAAAGTGCTGAACACAGGGAGGCACTGTGCCACTCCACAGGGCAGTGGCGGTGAGAACAGGCAGTTGGCAGAGGTGATTCCTTGTTGCCTAGGTCCAGCCTTTCTGTAAACGGGCCCTGGGGGTTTTGCCTCGGGCATGGGGGTGGGGAACAGGGATGGATGGAGATTCCTGTCGCCCACCCAGCATGCCATGCCCCAGCCATGAGCCAAACCAGAGGATGACCTAAACCACTACCAAGAAGGGACTTTTGGATCCCACATGACGAGAGTGTAAGGTTCACCAACCCCGGTGAAGGTCAAGGACGTACCCAAGCTACTCCTTCTCTCTGTAGCAACCAAAAACAGGGTGTTCCTTGTCACAGACAAAGCAGGACCAAACTGAGAGGGACATTACATGAATAGGCGTAAATGAGGTGGGTGTTCTGCTCCAGGGCAAGAGTGGAATCCAGAGGGGACAGGGGCGCCAATTCACCTGCTCTGAATTGGGTAGTGGGATTCCTGCCATTCACATGCAGGAGCGGCTGCGGATGGATGTCCAGGCCGGTGTCCAGGCTGGCAAGACACTGGCCCCACATTTCATACCCAGTCTCTCTGTCAGGCACCACAGGGTGAGCGAGAAGGGAGTGGGAAGCTGAAATAGAGAGTTAAGATCTCAGCCTACCAGACAAAGGGGGCTTTATAGGCCGGGTGGGGGGTTGGGGGGCAGGGAGACCCAATTAAGCACCCAGCTGGTTTCTCTGGTATTGAAGTTGGACTCGCCAGCCCCTCCCATGCCTCCATACTGCGGGGCATCAGGAGGTTTGCTCTGAGGGTAGCAGCAGAGTTCCAGAAGCAGCCCTTATCCTTGGCTGGCCCTGGATAAGACCACCCCCACACTCCCCACCCAGCTGACTGTGGCCTCTCTCGGCTTCACCGCCATGTCCTCTAGGTGGCCTCATGGCCCCTGTCTTCTACCCAAGGGCCCTGCTGACTGCCTGAGGAGGGAGGGCAGTCTTGGGTGGTGTCACAAGGCTATGGGGTCAATGGACCCTTTGTCCCTTTATATTAAGTCTGTCCTGGACTAAAAAGATAGGAGTGCCAGCAAGTAAGCATGTTCCCACCCCCCAACTGGCCTCTTCCAGACCCTGGAGGAGCTGCGTTGCAATGGCCAGACCGTATTCTTTTCCATTGGTGTCCCTCTCATTCTCCTTCAGTGACCAGAAAATGAAAGCAGGGTGTCTCTAGGCACCCATTTCCAAGCTACTGAAATAACTGCTGCTTGGCCAGGACTTCGCAAGGTCTATCCTTAAAGACATTGGTTCTGGCCAAATTCATGGTGACTTTACTGTAAACCCCAATGTCAAGTTATCAGCATGCTCCAAAGTGGGACATGGTGACATACACCTTTAATCTTCGCATTTGGGCGACAGAGGCAGGCCAATCTCTGAGTTCGAGGCCAGCCTGGTCTACAGAGCAAGTTCCAGGACAGCCTGGGCTACAAAGATGAAACCTTGTCCCGGGGAAAAACAAACAAAACACACCCCAAACACAATAGATTTACAAGTAGAGTTCTTACAGAGAGGAGTGGTACCGTCCGCCATCTCTGCCCAGCCTTTGGGCATTATATGCATCTCTAGTAAAAGCCCACATACCCATCTTACCTGGTTCGGGACCTGGACATGCTCTTACCCTTTGGCACCCTGCCTAAGTCAGAGTCTGCAGCAGCTAGCTGTACCACCTGAGGGGTAGAGCAGTGGGGAACAGGACCGGCACAGCCTGGTTACCTGGTACGAAGCTTAGTTCTTTTCTCAGATTAAAAGACAAGCAGACATTCTTGCCTCCTAATGAGTGTGTTGGCCCCTCCAATACACTCCCTTCAGCTTCCTTATATTTTTAGACAAAGTCTCCCTTGCAACCCTGACTGGCCTTAAACTCAGTACAGAGCTCAGGCTGGTCTTGAACCCATGGAACCCCCCTCCTGCAGCTCTCTCCTGACTGCTAGGATTGCAGGTATGAATCCCTACTGCCAACTCCAAGCCCCCCTTTAAAGAAAATGTTTAGTTCTGGTCAGCATAGAATTTTCCAACAGTCTCTTGGTGAGGTCTGTCAAAAGCCAAACAGACCAAGACTCAAGTCCAAGGTCTACCTGAGGGACCCTGTGGTCTTGGGCAAGTATTCTCACATCTCTGAGCTCCAACGGAAAACGGGCAGAAAAGATCACACAGAACATGGGCAGAAAGCACTGGGTGCACGCGAACGAGCCGCGTGCACACACACTTCGTACTTCCTACAGGGGTTGAATTAATTCAGCTTGTGTTATTTTTAGCTTTAGAAGCAGGAGACTGTTTCTGACCTTGTCATTCAGTTCTGATAGTCTGTATCCTGCTATGCCACCTGGTGTTCCTTTTGGGGGGACCACAATGATACAGCCTAGTCTGCCTTCCTCCTCCTATTGGGGCGTTGAGAACCCTGAGGTGAGAAAGGAGGGTGGCCCAGGAGGGAGTGGAAAGGAGGAGAGGAAAGCGGCCCTCCTGCACCTGCTTCTTTGAGAACAAAGCCAATCATGATGCAATCTGGCCGGGTGCAGCTGAGGCTGCCAGGCCTGGAGAGGAGAGAGAGAGTGGGTGTCAATTGGGAAAGGTGGCAGGCACCCGAGTGCACACAGGTGTCCCTGGACGCCTTACTCGGGATTCACAGCCGGTCACCAGGCCTCTTCAGACGACTCCTGGATCCCTCCTGAAGCTCCTCCCCCAGGGTCTGGTCCCTCCCCCAAATTCTTGCAGCAGCTTTCTGGGCAGGAGCCTGACATGATGCAATGAAAATCTCAGCTCAAGCAGCCTTTTCCCCTAGGCGAGGTCTAGACAGGAGACCCAGGAGTAGCACAGGCCCAATTGGCCTTCCCCAGCAGGCCTCGGAGTGCCTGTTGTTCCTTGTCATCTTAGAGGAGGTGGGGGGAGAGAGGCTGGCGGAAACTCAAGGGCCTGCACGAAACAGCACATATTTAGAGAATTACACCGAATCCTAGGATGACACCAAGCCGGGCAGGAGTCCCACCTGTCACTGGCCATCGTCAAACCAGCCGGAGAGGGACAGGCACCCACCAGTGTGAGGTTGTTGGCCTCAGCTCCGCACACTACTAGTGAGTCAAGAAAACATGGCTCTCTCTGCACCTCAAAAAGGGGTTTTGTCCCTCACGTATGGCCAGGCGGAGGATGCGGGACAAGCCAGGGTCCCCGACTGGCCAAGACGAAATCTGGCCGCAGAAGAGGATTGTGAATTCGTGAATATTTATCCCGGCCTCACCCACTAATACCAGCCTGAGAGCGCAGCTGGGTGGCCTGGCTCAGAGCAGCCACTAGGTGGCAGGAAAAGCTCGAAGGCTCATCTAGCTCCGTCCACGCCGACCCCCGGCCCCAGAGCTCCCAGAATCAGGCCAAGTTCCTGTCCTAGGTCCAGCAGCCGCCCTCGGAATTCCTTTCCCTGTTGAAGGTTCACTGCCCAGTTCAGTTTGGCCAACCCTAGCCCGAGTGTTACAGGTAGGCGCTGGCACCCACGAGGTGCAACAGAGAAGGGCGTGCCCGTGCCCGGTCCTGATCACGCTTCTCTCTAACCTCCAGGGGGAGATTCAGCCTGGCGTCAGGCAGGTTCAGGAGTTGGCAGTGTGATTACAGCCCAGTGCTCCTGCCCAGCCTGAGACCTACCTCGCCGTACTCCGCTGCTCTCCCAGCCTCCTCACACATGCTGGGTTCTCCCCTAGCCAGTGAGGCTCAAACTTCTTCCAAAGTTGCTTGTTTTTCCAGTCCAGAGTAGTTTCCATTCCAGCCGCCCAATTCATGCCCAGAGGTGATTTCAGCCAGGAGGGCCTGTCCCTGATGTTATCCCCCCCCAGTCTAAGTGTGTACCCTCTGTATGTGTGTTGGTCAGAGGACAATTTTCAGGTCGCTTTTCTCCTTTTCATCACGTGCCTCCAGATTGAGCGTGGGTAGCCAGCCTTGGCATCAAGAACCTTTACCTGCTAAGTCTTCTCACAGGACCTTACATGTGGTTTGTAGAAGGAAATTTTTATTTTTAGTGTTAGACAGGTGTTAACAGGCTTTTTCTTTTTGGGCCTACCAACCAGCTCTCAAATCATGACATGGAGACTTGTTATTAACTATGAATGTTCAGCCTTATCTTAGTTCTTGTTAATCTGTTTCTCTTTTTCCATTTTGCCTCAGGGCTTTTTTTTAAGATTTATTATGTACAGTGTTCTGCATGCATGCATGCCTGCATGCCAGAAGAGGGCACCAGATCTCATTATAGATGGTTGTGAGTCACCATGTGGTTGCTGAATTGAACTCAGAACCTCTGGAATAGCCCGGCTGTGGTGGAGCACGCCTTTAATCCCAGCATTTGGGAGGCAGAGGCAGGTGGATCTCTGTGAGTTTGAGGCTCAGCCTGGAAAAAAAAACCTCTGGAAGAGCAGCCCAGAATTCTTTTTTTTTTTAAAGATTTGTGTGTATGAATGTTTTGTCTGCACGTACGTACCAGGTGTGTCTGTTGCCCATGAAGGCCAGAAGAACGTATCAGACCCCTGGAACTGGAGTTACAGATGTTTGTGAGCCATGTGGGTGCTGGGAATCTAAACCTGGATCCTCTGCAAAAACAAGTGCTGTTAGCCAGTGAGCCATATCTTTCCAGCCCCTAAATGGTTTTTTAAAGAATGGGAGGGAGGAAACAAGGCCACTTGGGAAATTGCTGAAACTGTTTGGATAAAAAGGGGGATACCTGCCAGGCAGTGGTGGCACTTGCTTTTAATCCCAATACTCTGGAGGCAGATGCAGGCAGATCTCTGTGAGTTCAAGGCCAGCCTGGTCTACAGAGCAAGTTCCAGGACAGGCTCCAAAGCTACACAAAGAAACCCTGCCTTAGGGAAGAAAAAAAAAAACCTTTACCAAAGTAGAGTTTAACAATGCAAAAATACCCTCCTTTTGAATCTCTTGGGAAGGAGTCCCAATGGCAATTCACTTATGAGCTTGAATGAACTCTTGAGCTTTTGAGCTTTTGACAGAACAAGAAAAACAGTGGGTGCTCAGAGTCCAACTGGCACAAATATGCAGAAGAGTCATGAGGTGAGATGCTCATACGTACTGAGATATGGGAGGAGTCAAGAAAGATGGAGAAACTTTCCTTATGTCATCTCCACTAGGAGACATCGGACATTATAGCAGGGGAATCTTCCACACCGCTGTGTGCAATGGACTTCTAAGTTAAGCATGTGCATGATGAGCTCTGCCATGGGAGGGGACGGGGCAGCCTTTGGGACAAGAGGCAGCAGCTGCAAGTGGATAAGACCGCAGGAGGTGAAGAGGTGGCTACAAGTTGTAGCGTGAAGAACATTTTGGGCCCAAGTTTACCAAAGGATGCTCATTCTTCCAGGGGTTTTATGGTCCAAGTCAGAGGGCCCAGGCCTAGCTTTCTTAAGCTGAGTTCACCAGGACTCACCATGTTGAGTGATCTGGAGTTGGAACAATGACCATCAGTGCTCCATTTGGAAAGTATATTCCGATAGCACACTCTAGATGAGGCCTGCTTGAGACGGGCTCCCAAATGGCTAGTGAAACCTACCCAGTAATACTGTTGACTTTATTGTTAGAGGCACCTTTTCCTTCAAGAACAAAGGAAATTTTACTCAGGAGTTACCATTGTCAGGACCAAGGAACAGTTTTATCACAAGGACCTTCCATTCCCACATGAGCTGATGGGGGCCAGCATAACTCCTAGAGCCCGCCTGATTAGCCTAAGGAATAAGCTTCCCAGGGAATTCAGCAGGAAACCTACAAATTTCCAGGCAGCACACTGGTCCCTTAAGCAGAAAGCAGACTAAGTGGGGAAGGGTAGGTGGGGTTGAAGTAGTTCCCAGTACAGCCCTGCGCCAATCAAGAAAGTGACGGCCTTGCCCAAGAGCTGAGAGGGCCAGGCTGGAAAAGCGGCAAAGAAGCTTAAGGCTAGCCTCACCAGAATGGCTACTGCCACATAAAATGTGCTACTCCACATTGTGCCTCGGCTCACCCAGGCAGGAAGGCTGCAGGCACCTGCCCACTCTCCCCCAATGTCCTCTGGAATGCTCCTGCACTTCATAGGGCAGCTCTGGGCAGTGGCCATCAGCCTCAGGAATTTTCCAACAACTTTAAAGATGGTACTGGGTGTGTTCTGCATGACTGCCAGTGCAGGGACCCCATGCCCAGGGAGGGTGCAGAGACAGGAGAGAGACCGAAAAACATGAATTCCAGTAACAGGTCATTTCTAAACATTTTTATTTCAAATCTCTTTTCATCCCTCCCCAAAAAGACATGGGTCGGTACAGCAATCATAAAAAGGAGATACAAACACAAGAGTCAAATGTCTCCCGCACTGACACTTACAAAAAACCAGGAATTATACATAGGGTTTCCAAACAGGACCTGCAGCAGCTACTAATGTCCCTTTACAAGAGTCAAACATGCCTATTGATACAGTATTTACAGTCACCCCATTCTGGAACTAATCTACAGGGACATCCCAACACCCGCCCCTCTATGCCCAGAAAAATACCAACACACCCAAAGTGCATTTGTTTTGTATATCAAAACATCTTTTCTTCGCCCCATCCCACCCAGACCCCCACCCATTTAAGATTGGCCTGCAAGTCTATTTTAACCATTTAGTTATTTTTTATACTTTATGAAAATAAATTATACAGCAACTATTTTAATAAATTAAGCACAAAAAGGGAGAATAAGAAGGAAAACTAAATGGGAAGACAAAAACCAGGCCAGGCTTTGGCTCGGAGGACAGGGGTGGCTGAGCAGGACAGAGTGGTTGAGGGGTATGGCTCCCCTCTAGTGAAGAATCCCCTAACCACTGAATCCAGAATGACACCCCTCAGCACAGTTTCTGAAAAACCACCAGAATACACAGCAGTGCCTGTGCCATGCAGCACCAGTGTGGGCATCCCAATGTCTGGCCTGCCTAGAGCGGTGCCTGGATTTTGCCTGTCCCTCTTGGGAGCACCAGGGATGGAGTGGTCAGACCAGGCCACTGTCCACTGAGCTGTGTGCAAAGTGGGGGTCACACCCAAGGGGGCTGAAGAAGACTGTCTTGTTTTCCCAATCTGTCTCCAGAAGCAGCTGCCATCGCAGTCCAGCTGCGATCCAATGTTGCTGTGTGCCTGCTACAGCTGGCTGCTTTTGTTTGCTCCTTGGTGCCTCTTGGCATTGTGAGGAGGATCGGTGGGGCAGGGAGCAGCTCCAGGGACCCTCTTGAACCCTCTGAAGATGAAATGGGAGTGAAGGCATGTCACAAACTCAGCATGCAGGATTGGCTTTCCGGGAGGTAGATGAAGTGGGAAGGGACAGGACAAAGGACAGGAAAGACAAGAGGGACACCAGAAGAGACTAGATGACCCCTACCAGGACACCAGGAAGCAATGAAAGGTCACGGACACATGAAATCTGCACAAAAAGAAAGGTTCCCTCCTCTGGCAGATTACAGAATCGGTACTCTATTTTCAACTGCAGCACCGAGTCCCCAGAGCCCTCTCGGTGATTCAGTCCCATCTCCCCAAAACGTTCTTCTCCACTTGTTAAAGGAAGGCCTTCTGGCACGCCGTAACGAGCACAAAAGGCTCCAATGCCAAAACAGGATGTACCATGCATGGGGACTTGCAGACTTGATTCTTGTGGCCCAGTAATTCTACAGCTATCATAATGGGGCACACCTTTCTTTCTTTTTTTTTCCTTTTTTTTTCTTTTTAATAAAAAAGATTTTACTCCCCAGGAGCAAATAAATCATTTTGAACTACTGATAAACACTGCTGCAGTGAAAAGAAAGATGGCTACATGTATGCAATAGCACAAATTCAGTGTAAGGACAGCTGTGCTGATGACTAGAAATAAAAACCACGTATCCACTCCCCTCTTCCCACAAACCAGACCAAGAGGATTCCCATAGGGAAAATGTCTAACTCAAAGCTCCTCCCCTCCACACAGGGGGCATACCATTCTCTTAAAGTGGAAAACAAATCCTAGTCCCCACCAGTGGAGATATCCCAATATCCCAACTGCAGACAAGACTTCTCTACAAATGAGGACACACATAGACTTCTAGACCTTGCTCCTTACATCTCAGTGACTTGACCTCTGACTCCTGGGCTCAAAAATCAGGAGAGGCAACAAGGAAGGAAAATATCTTACCTGGGGAAATTTCTCCTATCCCTACCTCCCACTGGGATAGGGGATTCAAGCAGGCCATGCCCTTCTAGGAGCATGGGGAAGGCTCCCTGGGGCTGTACTCTGAACTGTTCCTACTCCTTATGGTATATGCATCAGAAGGGAATGTGTAGCCATCCCATCACTCCCTGCTTGGCTCAAACAGCAGCTCAGCCTAAGTGACAGTAGGAAAAGAGAAACAGGAAACTATGGGACACTTCCAAGATTTTTCAAGAGGCTGGCACTGCCATTTACATTTTCTTCACCTTGGCATAAGTAGGAGACAAGGCCATGATCAGCCTAAACATCAAACCAGGACAGCTGGACCCCACGGCCAAGCCCCTGCTCCACCATGCCTATGCTACTGGCACAGACATGCATTTCAAGTAATAACAGGTTGCAGCAGTAGCTGTCACTAGCTCACACTGGCACATACCCGTCTTGAGGAAGGTTATAAACAAGTGAAGGTTATGGGCTGGGTCTGGGAGTAGCGACCCCCCAACCACAACTCCACAGCAGGTCTCTAGGGACAGCCTTTCCTGGTCTGTGACTGGCACATAACCACCAAAGACAAGTGGACTGCATTTCCACTAGAACTGCGCAGCATGGGCAATGGGCGAAGGCCACTGCTGGCTTCTGGCCTTGCTCCTGCTCCCTTCTCCATCCAGCCTGCAGTACTGCTCTCCCCAACCACTCTCTTCTACCCAAGGCCTCCCGTGTGCCAAGCCAGGCCTCATGGAGCTGTCTCCCACACTGCTGTTTTGCAGCCCATTCTGCCAAGAAAGGGTCTGTGTCTGAAACACATGCAGATCGTGAGCACAGTGCAACCCACTTTCCCAGGACACAAAGGGTGAGGCTGCCCATGCTCTGTAGCAGGTCTGGTTTGCACCTGAGCATATAAATTCTCCATTGGTAACCCCAGTACCACAGAGGTGTCTGCTGACTTCTGGTCTTGTCGACCACCACACCCTCAGACCCCCTTAGCCTTCAGACCTGTGCAACTACTACTGGGAAGTTTCAATCTAGACCTTTGCAGTCAAGTAGGATTCTGATGCTATTTAAGGTAGCTGCACACGTGCCATGCAGATTTCTCTTCCTGTACTTTAGTTTGAGTGTCTGTTTCACCGCCCTCGCCTACAACCCAAAGCCTTGTCACTACAGAGCTTTCCTAGACCATCTGGTCTACCCTGAACACACCCACTCTATCTTTAACGATGGCCCTGGATCTCCTGCTGCAATGAGTGGCTCTCTAATTCCTTCACATGCAACAGTCACTTTACAGTTCCCTCAGGGAAGGGGTCTTGTTTTCTACCTCATATGTCCTTCCACGCTACCTAGCTCAGAGTCATGCAAACACAAGATGAAAACTAATTTTTAAATTGAGTGGCTGAAGTAGGAGAAAGAATTCCTTCCAAAACCACTTGAAGATCTCTATGGATTCTAGATTTGGGGCTCTACTGCAGAACAGCCCTTTCTGTATATATGATGGTGAGTGAGCTGTAACCTCCAGAGGCAGAGTTTACAGGTACGCCAATCTCTGATCTTATGCTGTTGGTCATATGAAGTCAAGGAGGAAAAGGGTACCATGAGACATGTCAGAAGTGGGCTAGACTGACACGCACAGTTCATTTCTTCCCAGCCAGTTGAGGAAGCTCATTCCCTTTCTATTTAGCTAAAGGAAGAAGGAGATTAAATGCAGAGGGAGCCCACAGGCCACTTTCCAGAAGAGACAGTTTTCTAATTTTCCAAGACACAGGGCTTCACCCTAAACCACCCGAACTCCAAACCTGATGATGTTCAGTTTGTCATATAAAGCAGATACAAGCAGAGAGAACTCAAAGGCTGTGGCATGGAACACTAGAGGAGAGTAAAGAAGACCCAACAACTACACTGTTCATCTTGACCGTTACTTCTTCCAGAGTAACTGTAGGAGAGCCAACTTATATAGCCAATGACTGGCCATGGAAAGCTTCAGACACAAAGACAACTCAAGCACTGACATTCTTTCCTCCCTTCACATCCATCTGGAAAACAGGCAACTTTCAAACTAGCATCTGATAGACTTCCCAGTAAAGGAAGGGCAATGTGGTCTGACTCAGGAAATATCTGAGTTGCAAGAATGAACGTGGGAAAATGAGGAAGCCCTTGCCACCTCCCATCCCAGAGGTGGGATGACAATGATAAATCTATGATCGTGACTCTTTCTGCTCTATGGAAATCCCATTAAGGCTGAGACACGCAGGCTCCTTTAGAAGCACAATAGCTGTTGCTCACTTCTTCCACATTTCCTCTCACTAGCTGACAGATGGGGGAACACTGACTCCTCAGCTGTAGGTATGCTTTGCCATGAAGAACCTGGAAGCATGCGCCATTAACCTCAGCAGCCCAGGACTGGAACTCTGAACTGCCCAGGTGACAAGAAACACTCCTACCTTGCTTGACAGCTGGCAGAAGCAATAGGGGTGTTGTTATAACCAAAGGGAAATGTACAGTTATGAGGGGGAAGAAGGTGAGGATGGAGGGAGAACTGGGTTTGCCTCGGGTCACTGAGCTTAAGGAAATTAGCACAACAAAATGAACACTGATTCCATGAGAGGCGGTTCTGAAATCAGGTTTGTAAACCTTAAAGGAAAGGAGTGGGGAGTCACTATTCCTCCAGCAACAAGACCAGCCAGTTTCTCTTTACCCATCACCCCCCTTCCTCATCTCCTACCGAAGCTGGAGATGAGAATCGGATGCCTTTCCTCAGAAACTACCAATCTCATTCTTTTTTACGTCTCTGGCTCCCCTGCCCTTCCCCCAGGGTCATGGAAAAGATTTCAATGCTGCCTTTGGCACCAGCCGACCCACCAGCCCTCCCCTCCCCTTTCCCCTGACTTGCTCATCCCAACACCACTTTCACTTCAATGGGTACAAACCCCAGCTGCCTTTGACTGAGTTTTCTACACTGAGAAATGTAAATATCAAAACATAACTTGTGAAAAGAAACAGTGTTAAGACTTCTTCCAGTTTTCCAAGGAGCTCATCTCTGGGGTGGCACAGGGTTAGGTAGAACAGGGAGCCCCACTTGGAGGATGGTTGTGTGCTTCTTTGAAGCCCCAGAGCTGCAGGGAAACCAAAGTCTGTGCCGGGAATCACAACCCTCTCTATTCTCTCTTTCTGCCAAGTTCTTCTTTTGTGGTAGCTTCATTTGGTTCTTCAAATTGGAGCTTGGCAATCAAAACACCTAGGTAAAAGGGAAACAAAACAAAAACCACAGTTCAAACAGCGTAGCAGAGAGCAAGAGGATAGAACAGCACTGGAGGTGGGAGAAGATCAGCTCCACAGCGGAATGGCAGCTGGACAATACTGTACCAGCAGATGTTCAGCTGCTTCTGTTCATTTTGATCCTTGTTCCGTATCACAAAGCACAAAGGACATAAACCCTCAAAGACTTCTTTCAGTTGCCCACCCTAATACTCTGGTTAATTGTATTTTTAGTCCAAATATATCCTCCTGTATGATGATGTCTGGAGCCCCTACCCCCCAACACCTGAGGCCTTCTGAATGTGCTCCTGTTGTTGTGGTTTTTTGTTGTTTTTTTTTTTAAATATTTATTTATTTATTATGTATACAATACTCTGTCTGTGTGT